>KK118526.1:522745-541882 GCA_000611955.2 Stegodyphus mimosarum
GGAAAATTACACTGATCTGCGAAGAAGTTTAGAGAAAACTTAAAAGTCGTGAGTCTTACATTGTTGAAAACATTTCTGATGAGCAGTTATCCATAGTTTTTTCCACTCGTATGAGCTGACATAAAGAGCATCTTAGTAATGTCAAATGCAGTTGTTAAAATAAAATTTATAACAATCAGATTTGTTCTCGTATTGAGTTTTATATAAAGAAAAATAAGGCAGTAACTGAAGTTTCGAAGAGAGTTATAATTTTCTCTTCTTTAATTATTTATATAAAATTCTCCGCAAAGAACATGTAGCAGAAAATAGAACTCCAAAATATTCACCCGTTTTAATTTCAATTAATTATTTTTTTAATTAAATTTTCATGAATTCCTATATCAAATATGTAAATTTATTCAGTGCAGTAACTTATTATTCTTTTAAATTATGTATAATATTTTAGCTAATTGGCAATTTTTATTTGTTTAATACGAGTAAAATGTAAATTCATTTCTTATAACATATAGGTTTTAACAAACGAGAACTCATTCCTATTTTGCCGTACCAACGAAATATCTTGATCTAATGTAAATGCAAAATGGAAGTGACATAATATACTAGCAAATAATAATGTAATCTATATGCTTATGACGAAAACTTTCTTACAAAGAAAAAATTCCATTTTAATGCAAATTTTATTGAAAGAAAGAGATGTTTTATTATGTAAAGGTACCCTACGGACTAATATGAAGCAAAAAATACTGCACCTAACATTTTGCAGAAAAATGCAATTTTCGTCAATATTTTCTATTGCAGTTGTTAAAAGACGAGTTACAGATGACAAAATACTAAGTAAAACTGAAAACTGTTGCGTGAAATTGCAAATATCCATTCAATACGCAGAAGTTGGATAAAAAAGAGGGCCACATATCAATAGTTTTGAAAACATTTATCACTATATATACAAACACTTCCAATCCCTCAGTATAATGGCCTGCATTATTATCCTAAATTAGCGAGTGAACTTTGAACATGAATTTTGGAGGTTTATGAATTAGCAGTGAATTTTGGATATGAATTTGTTCTATGGCAACGAATTTTATTCAATGGCAGTGAATTTTGTTCAATGGCAGTGAATTCTGGATATGATTTCTGGAACTCGCTAATTCATATCCAAAATTCACTGCCATTAAACAAAAGTCTTGGTCTAGAACTGAGAATGTGGTTAACCGTCATAAAAACACCCTTGCGTTTAAATTCGAAAAACTTCTTTTACAGTCTTCCAATTTAAGTAGTTAAAAAATCTTCCCACTGTATATATTAAACCAATAGTTAATATTTGTAGTGTTAGTTTATCAGAACAAGAGAGAATTCACTTCTCACAAACCTCAAAACCCTCGATTCGAAAGATTTTGGCTCCTATCGAAAAAGATTTCAAATTCAGTAAAGTTTCAGATACACAGAAAGATATGATTAGGCATCTTATAGCTCATATTGTGAAAATCAACAATAAGCATTTGAAACCAAATCTAAATGCGAGAGAAAGAGCTACATTGCACTAAATTCATTCTAATCCTAACATTATCATTTCAAAGGCCGACAAAGGTGGCCAGATAGTCGTCATGGACAAGAATACGTACATCGATGGTCTCAAACTCTTAAACAAAGGGCGATATAATTCGATCCCTGTACATTCAGACCTCTGAAAAATAAAAATTGCAATCAAATCTTCATAAATCCTTTCGATCAACTTAAAACAGTCGCTTATCCCATCAGTTGCGAATTGTGCTAGATTATATGCTCTTCCCAAATTTCATAAAAGTGGTATCCCTTTCCGGCGTACTGTATCAAATTTAGGCGCTGCCTCGTACCCGTTAGCTAAATGTTTAGTTTCTGTATTTTCAGCTCGATTAGGTAATAACATTTACACCATAAAAAATTCAATAAAGTTTGTAAAAAAGTTAAAAACATTTCTCCTATAAATTTATTCATGGTTTCTTTCGATGTAAAATCATTATTCACCAATGTTCCAATGGAGGGTGCATTAAGATGTCTAGAAATCAGACTTCATGAATTTCATTTTTCTTGCATCGAAACGGTGAGCTAATTTCGCTCACTCAACTCTGTTTGAAACAAAAGCATTTTGTTTTCCAAAAGAAGTTTTACAAGCAAACTGAGGGATTAGACATGGAAAGCCCCCTCAGTTCCATCCTGGCTGATATCTATATGCATTATTATGAATCAAAATTATTTGAAACTTTAAACTTCCCGGTATGGTTCCGCTACGTAGACGATACTTTTACTCTGTTTGAAGGTAATAAAAATGATTTAAATAAAGTTCTTTCAACAATGAATTCCACTGATCCTGCTCTTCAGTTCACTTTTGAACTTGAGACTTGCAATTCTCTTCCGTTTCTTGACATTCTGGTCACACGTAACACATCCAACTTCAGTACTACGGTTTACCGTAAACCTTCATCGGTTTGCCTTCGACCATACTTTAAATCATGTCATCAAACTAAAGAAAGGTTAGCTTCATTTTATTCGTGCTCTTCAAGTGTGTTCCTCCAAACTATCCCTCGATGAAGAACTAAATTATTTAAAAGCAATAGTTTTGACAGGAGCTTTTCACCCAACATTATTAATCAAGCAGTTAAAAAATTCTCATCTCACACACCAAAAGGTACACTCTTGTTTTAGGAGATTATAAGAATTCTGTCGTCATTCTTTTGTTCCCTCAGTTAGCTATAAAATTACACGTATTTTACAGAAATTTAACTTTCAGGTTGTTTGTTCTCCTATCAATAAAATTCCGTGTTCCATACTCAAGGACCCCATCCCGGATATGAATTCCTAGGGTATTTACAGGATCCCTTGTCAGTGTGGTTTAATTTACATTGGCCAAACTAAGAGAGCCTTTAAATTTCGTATTAAGGAACATGAGGCATATGTTAGATAAAAGGAAACACAGAAGTCTTCTGTTGGCCAGCATTGTTGGTCCGGAAATCACACTTTCAACTTTTCTGAGGCCAAATTTACTCAAAAAACATCTTCCATTGGTGAATTAGATTTTCTAAAGGCATTTTACATTCAAAAAATGTTTCCTCTATAGTTGACGACTCTAATTCCAATCCATCTTTATCTTCAGCCTTTAATGAAATTATGTTTTAGTTCTAGGTTTATTAATAGATGGCGCCAGTAGCTTAACTACTGTCTAGCCATTCTTGTCTTAACTTATCTAATCACTATACCATATCTTGTTCATTTGCGCTTTGGCAGCTGAGGGTGATGGTTTGGTAAAAACATCGAAACTAGTCCTGCAAATATAGGACTGATTTTTGTTATTTCAGTTAAAAATTAATACAATTAAAATTTGTTTAAAACCTTGTAGTTTTGTCATGCTATTTTAGACATAGCGATAAATTGCTACCTGTCTAGTAAGTTATAATTCTAGTATTAGACTAAGAATAACCGTATAACTTATTCGATTCATTCTGTTCCAAGTACACATTAGCTGTCTCAGAAAATAAAACTGCAGCTTTTATTATCAGTAAACCAGTAAACGTGAAAGGCTACTCTTTTTTCAAACTCAATGGAAAGAGAATTAAATTTGTTAAATAATTAAAATATTTAGGTTTAATATGGGATGAAAAGCTCAGTTGCGTACCACATATAGAAAATTTTAAAATGGGTGAAAATTTTATCGCAGATCGCATTAAAAGATATCAGGGTATAAATTGGGGTTTGAACCCATATACCCACACGTATGTATTGCTCTATGATAGAAATGGCTATTCTTTACGCAACTGTTACCTGGTGATTTTCAGTGCAAAAGAGAAGTCTAAATTTTCTAAGACTGCTAAGAATTCAACGGCCCTTTGTTTTTACAATTACCAAAACATATTATTCTACTTCAACTTCTGCAGCTATTGTGCTTGCAAATTTGCCTCCATTGCACATCCGAGTTCAGCATGAAGCAGTTTTTGTGACTGCACTGCAATCGTGTGAACGTTCCACTGTTTCCGATAACTTTCATCCAGAACATAAGGAACTACCTAAAAGTATATTCATTAATAAAAATAATAAAGAAACACAACCTGAACATTTATCCTTACTGCAGTAGAATGCCTAGAATCTGCGCCGATAGCTCTAAAATTAATTAAAATGTAGAATGCGCATTTGTTCTATTGGAAGGTGATTCTATTAAATATGGACGGATATATTCCAAGCAGAAGCATTAGTTGTAATTAAAGCAACTAAATATATTGTTTATAGAAATATTTCCATTAATAATATTCAATACTTTATGCAGTTTCAAATTATCACAGGCATCATCATTAATTTACAAAATACAGCAATTATTCTGAAATAAGATTTGAATTTGTGTCAATATTTGTTGGATAAAATCTCATGCTGGATCACATAAATAAAGAGGCCGCTGAAAATTATAACTCTCTCACTAAACAAATACCAAAACTAGTAGTGTTTTTGTAAACAGTAACAGATGCACCTTTAAGAATCAGCAAACAGTTAATTTAAATCCGCAAAATTTCGATTCTGTGGTTATCACGTTTGTAAATATCGTGTGTGTGTGTGTCTTTCGTTCGTGTTGCGAGTAAGCTAAAATAGACCCAGGCCACGAAATTTGGTACATAGGTGTATCTACACAAGAGCCAGTGCACCTCGAAGCGATTTTTTCGAAATTCGAATTCGAATTTTTTTTATTTTATGTTTTGTGACCAAATCGCGTCATTTTGAGACATAATGAGCTACAGGAAAGCGAGATTTCCCTCTATACATTTCATTTTTACATCGTCGTGAAGCGCAGACACTTAGCTATTTTACGAACTTAAAATAAATTTCGTATTTCAATAAATCGATTAAATACGAATTTATTTAGGAAGGTGAGCTTAACAGCTTTTCAGCGGAATTTTTTAAAAAAAACTTATTTTAAAAAATGCGCTGTTTATTTTCCTTTGATTTTTGGACGTTGAACTTTAATCCTTTCGACTCCTTTTAAAAAAGGAATTTTGGAAAAATAATAATATTTTATTTTTTTTTAATTTTTAAATGAAGCTTCCGAATACACTTCTTACATCTCAGATATTTTAAAATGTAGTTTTGGCAACAATTTTCCTTTCTTATTGTTGTTGATAGATTTTTGATGAAATTGCATCATTTTGAATAGTTTCATTCTTTTAAAAATTTCGGTTTGGCAACAATTTTTCATCGTATTTCTTATGTTACTGGCATATTTACAAAGCCTACAGACCTTTCATTCTACGGTTTGCTCCGATTGGTTAAAACAGGAAACGTAGGGTTGCAAAATCTTGTGTTTGGCGACTTTTCCTTCATCGCCTTTGCTACTTGTTTATGATTGTGGTGTACGAAAAGCGTTGTCATAGAAATAGTGCATACTTGAATAAAATATAATTTTATTTGCACTGACTCAGAATTTAAGTAAAATGAATAGTTATCCGACACTCTTAAATGTTTATTGAATGTTTCCATTTGGTTTATTTTGCGTTTTGATTTATTTTTCTATATTTCCCCTCGGTGTTCAGATATGCCATAGTTAAGCCCTTGCAGAACTCTTGTTTATGTTCTTTGAAAGTTATATATTTTCCTTCCTTTCGTTATACACTTTCATTGATGCGTAAATCACCGTAGCCGTATTGAATTCATACAGTGTAAATGCATTGCTAACCCGGCTTTCTAAGGAACATATCTATGTAATACGACATTCTATCATACGCTTAAGCGCATGATGGTGAGATTAAACATTTCAGTCATTAATAAATATTTCAATTATGATGTGACAGGCTTCTCAAGAAATGTAAAATGTATTGTGATATTTAGAACAGTGTTACTAAACTTTTATTAGACATTTCTCGTATACAATTCTCTGTAATATGATATCCATCTTTTCTCACTGCTGAGTACTTTCATAACATATTACGGTACAATAATCTGAATTGAATAATAGTGGCAAAGCATGGAGTAACAGTGTTACTGTGCCAATTCCTATAGATATCTGGATTAAGTAATGCTAAGTACCAAAATAAGCGTACTTATTGGTATATTTGAAACTCTAACACAAGTTAATGCACATTTATTTTTTTTAAGAGTTTACTATCCTGAAATAGTTATAATAACAAATTTTAAAAATATATATATATGCAATAAAGTTGTATGCCATTTGGCATGTTTAATGATCCAACACCTGTTTGCTCAGATTCTATAAAATACAATGTTATCATATTTCACTTTGCACATGAAATAAAATTTTAGTTAAAACTTCTAAAAGCATATATATTTTGTAGTATCTTAAACATAATTTTAGTAACAAGAAATTTGTCATTAAAAATTTCATCTTTCTGTTTATAGTATCTCACTTCTATATTGTATACTGAACTGAGAAGGACCAATAAATTTTGTTTAATGTTTCAAATTAATATTTCCATATATACAATAAGTAAAGTAACCCAGATCAACACAGAGCATCTTCTTATTTTAGATATTTTTGTCAGTGTGACTGCAGATTTTGATCCCTCCTATAGGTATTTCAGCATTCTAACATAGCAGTGAAGCACATCTACAGTTTTTGCAACTTTCGGCAAAATCTTTGACTTTCTCTGCACACATACAGCACAATGTGTCTCGTTAAAGGCTTAGTGTGGCTCATTTTTACCTCTCATTTTAGGATTTTGGTGCTGAGGTTGTATGTAATGCAAAATTTATGCAGTTCTGTAAAGCTTTTTTAAACAAAAACTGGTTGCTGTATACACAGGTAGAGCAAAGAGCACAAAAAAACAAGAAGTGTACATGTCTCATATGGTATAAGAAGAATGTGAAAAAATAGGCAGCACTGGATGCATTACTGAAATAAACTTAAGCATTCCCAACCAAACGTTTCTCTCTAGTTTCGGCAATGAGTTCGCACTTTCAGGTTGGGATGCAGGTAGTCAGGAAGTACCAAACAAACTTATATGCTTTAATAATAAACTTAAAATAGTTTCATTTTCTTATTTTAACCCTTTATAGTCATATATCTACTCTCAAACACCAAAGCATTTTTATCGTTCCAGTCGTATGTCTGCTGTCAGTCACGATAGCAAAGAATCATATTGATCTCATTTTATATTAATTGTATTAAGTAGATAAGCTTCACAATTTTGCATGTATTACTGTTTGTTCAATGAAAATTAATTCTGAGCCTAAATCATTTATAACTTAAAATGTATGTAACTATGTGAAAATAAAAATTCTTCTGCATTTTATTTTATACGATTTATTTTAATGAAATTGGCTGAAATTTTTGGTAGTTGATTATGGTTACAGCAAGATATATGAGAACTATTCTTCCTGGGAAGGTTGTTTATAGAGAGAGCTTTTTAAGAGATATTGGTTGACATATTATTCTGTTATCAAAGCTTGCATGCTATGTGTCAGCCAAAGCAACAGTATACGTATATAGAGGGTGTCACTTATGATCACGGACTTCAAGGTTGCTGGGGGTATGAGAGAGCAAAAGCACAGTGAGTATGAAAATGAGAAGTCATTTTAATCACAGATATTTACAAGAAATACTGTCCTATATTTAAAAGAATTGTTCAAATGGATGACCAGCAGCTGCAATATATGCGTCACAAGGATAATGGATAATTAGCAGTAATATTAATTCTTGATCAGCAAGTTGTTTTATTCCAGAAACAAAAAAAGAATTTTATTAATAGTTTGACTCATTTTTCTGATTTTCATCTGCATTTTAGTTATGGTAGTGTATTCAGTTTTTGCACTGCATTTAAAAAAAAATATTGAAATGGTCACGGATTTATTTTCTGTCCCTGGATTTAATGTTACATTTTAAAATTATGATACCAAAACTAGTTTCATCATTTTGCAAAAGACTTATATTCATGCATGTGCTTATTACTTTATGGTTGCAATATCTGTTGTGCAATTTAAAATTTGTTCATTGTTTACAATACAAGGTGTTTATTTTAAAAGTGGACCCTTCATAAAAATTGTATGTGTGCATATTTATGAAACATACTTTGTTTGTAAACATCATATATTGTTGGTTTATTTAATTACGACAAAGCACTTGAAGGCTGTCTGCTTAAAGGAAGGAATGCCATCGTGGAGGACTTTGTGCGGGAAACTGACTCGTATGCATGTTACACATGGGAAAAACCACAAAAACACCCATGCAGCCAGCTCATTTGTCTAAATCGAACCCAGGTCAAACTACAAGTGTTGAACGACTTTACCACTTGGC
Organism: Stegodyphus mimosarum; assembly: GCA_000611955.2. Lineage (NCBI taxonomy): Eukaryota > Metazoa > Arthropoda > Arachnida > Araneae > Eresidae > Stegodyphus > Stegodyphus mimosarum. The sequence goes on from KK118526.1 coordinate 531,009, forward strand.
TGCTAGTGGGCCACATTATATGTTAATATAATGCCCCAATCCAGTACATTTGTCTACATATTTTTAGTGACAAAATGAAGTTTTTCTCTATGTTATATTCTGAATTGCTTAAATGATGTTCATTTACAATTCTTTTTAAGGTGCGTGTACTTTTTATAAGCCGAGTTGTGTTAAACATCTTCATGAAAAATAATTTGGACTGGTTAGAAGTAGAGATCTCGATGCTTGTAGTCTTTAGATATAATTCTGCCTATAAAACCTCCTTCAATATTTTCCTGGTGGAATCAACTCTGAAACATTTTGCATTACCTTGTTAACATTCAGTAATGATGTTCATTCTACTGCAATGAAACAGTGAATTAATAGACAGTATCTTGCAAGGTTCAGCATTTATTACTGTGATAAAAAACACTGACTCAGTAATTTGTTTCCTTGATGTGGCACTTTAAACAATAATATTTGAAAAGATGGAAAGAAGAATGATAAACAAGTGCAAGTTTTCAGGGCTTCATACTTTAAAATTTGGTCACAGGCATATCCACTTTGATAAGACCATTCCTCATCTGGAAATGTTGCCATAAATTAAGCTCTTACAAAACAACAATCAGACATATGGAACACAGTATGACAATATTCATCACCTGCTTTGGGCAAAAGCATCCACGATTGTCGATGATAAAATAGTAAGATGGCACCTATATGGTGGTTTGAAAAGCTAGCTGTCATATCATTAGGTAGGGTTCAAATCTCAGAAAGGATATAAATGCTTTGTAAATAATGTACAGTGATTTTCTGGCATGTGGACATTCAAAACCTATTAAAGCCGAAGACCCCTTGAGAGGCTGGTGTTAGAAGAAAAGGGTTAAGGAGACCTTTGGATTTTCGTAAAGTGTTGCCAGTCGAAACTCAGATAAAATTTAGTAAATTATCCTGTCACCAGATATGCGCTAAGGCTGTGGTTAATGACAGCTATTCTCTTGCTCTACTCATGAATATTCACGAAGCTGCTTCAGAGCTAAGTATATCAAGTGTACAAATCAGCAAAAATACGTACCAAATACTGTAGTGATTTAAATTTGACTTTCACGACCAGTCTTTGAAGGCTGCTAAATTTTAAGATTTATTTTAAAAGAAATTATATAATTCATAAAAGCAATATAGTCATATTATTTTATAAAAGTAGATTATTATTATTTTCCCCCCTAATGATGGTGGTAAATGTTGTGAAACTAGGACAGTATTTCTAACTGAAAAACCACACTCTAGAATTTTAACTTCTTCTCCTATTAGACCAAGTAATAAATCTCATTCAGCATTTATGAATCACTCGTTTTGCCTCCAACGATCTAATTTCTCCTGTATTTCTGATCATGCTTTCTGCTATAATTATAAGGTAATACAATATACAGTATGTTATGGTAATGCCACTACTTTAAAGAATAAAAACGTTTATGTAAAAGTAAAGTACTCAAGAAAGATACCTTCGTCTTCTTACTTATTTAAGTAAAGAGGGGGTATGTTTGTTGAGTACTTTACTTTAGCAAGCAATCTTATGCTTTCAAATAGATCTGCAGTTTGGGAAGGCATGTTTGTCACAATGTAACCTTTGTTTATTACCACTGTAAAAATTATATTTATTCCAGTACCTCTAAATTTAATGAACACTTTATTAATTAAACTTCTTTTACATCTATAAATGATTCTACCTAAGAAAATTATAATTTAATTCATGAAGACCTGAATATATCTGAAAGTGTTAGTAAGAAATTAACACATTTACCATATATAACTAGTTCTAATAACATTTTCTTTCAAATATCAATTTTGAGAATGAGTGGGCTTTCATTTACAGTGCGTAAATTGAATTCTGTTTTAACATAATTCATAAGAATTTTGTTGGTTGGTCACATAAATCTCCCATTTGAATTTCTTTTATCAAATCAAGTCACGTAATAAAAGAAGTTGGCAGTCTATCTTAATATAGGAAAACATTTCTATTTTTTTATGCATTTTATTTTTAACATAAGAAATTTTGCAGTGCTTTCAACCTCCTACAGATGAGTGTTGAAGAAAGTTTTGCAAAATGATGAGAAAACTCAGTGTATTAAAAAGATGGATATTGAAATTTGATTAGTCAAAATTTTATGACAGTTAGTTATATGTGCCTAGAACGGGATACCTTCTTGGCAGTAGTTAAATTCAGTGCATCCTTAAAGTTTTCATAGCTATTAACTTTGATGGTGACTTTTACATGACTTTTTCTCAAATTACTCACATGTGAGCTACATGTAAAATTAAAAAAAAATGTCCTTACTTTGAAATTTTTTAAGTGTCTATATTTGGAAATGCAAAGGTGGTTAATTTGATTGTCCTAACAGTACAAAACGGAAATGGAATAGAAGCAAAATATTGTTGTAAATAAATATTATAATAAGGATAGAAGATAAAATTTACATATCTGAAATACATTTTCAGTAACTGCTGAAGGGCACTGAAAAGAAATCTGTTCTAATGTGAAAGGAGTGATACTGATATCTGCGAATCACAAGTGGAAATATAAGCAATGTAGGTAGGCTAGGAGTTATTTAAGGCAGGAAAATCAATTAATTAAGCATAATTCTTAGCACTGAGTTTATGTAAACATTATTTGCATAACATTTATATCCATTAAATCAGCCTCTGAAAATGTCTCTCAGTCTGTGTAAAATTTTATTAGAAAGAAAATGTGTTTAAAAATTTAAATTACACAAATAATAAAACTGTAATGACATGTTTCAGGATCTTTGTTTTTAAAGTTCACTGTTGTTAAATGTTACATGCAGACATCATATCTTGGTTTGTGAAGAGTTGATCGAAAGAAACATTGAAAATGATGCAGAAGATGAACAAGATACAAACGTATTTGTTTCAGATGACTAATTATGATCTTCATCCAAAATCTTATATCTAAAAGTAGAGAAAATAAAAGTTTCAGCATCTGTGTTTTTCGAAGAGTGAAGTCTATTTATAACAATGGCAAGAAAATTTTCCCTCAGTCTGCAATAATAAAAGATGAAAACAGTATACAGCACAGTGTTTTACTAGAAAATGGGGATTCACCTTCTTATGCACATCTATTTGTCAGGTATAGGGCAATCATATGTAGACATTCAATATTAGTTCATATACAACAATGCTAGGAAGCTGAAACCCAATATATATCTATAAGAAGTGTGAGGAGCTTATGAGAGAAAATAATATTTTCACAGGTAATTAGAATTATTAACACCATTTTCCATTAGAATTCCTTGTTCGTTTTTAATTATATTTTCTGTTTTTGCATATATTTTTAAAAGTGTATGCTGATGGCTTATATTATTCATATTCCAGATTATTATTATTAGTGATAAATATTAATCATTTATTAAAAGCATTTATTTAGATATTTTTATTATCTTCACACATAGTGAAATCGAATAAAAATGCATATTTACCAATTTACACAATTTTAAACATTACATTTTTTATTCAAAAAACTGTGCTTTTTGTAGTTGTTTCCACAGATAGTATAATCTTGTTTAAAAGTTTTAATTGGATGTTTAATTCAATTAACTTTATGTTTTAATGTTCACCAGTGTGTCAATTCATGTTCATTTTTCGTATAATACAAATTTATGAACACATACTTCTATAAATCTAAAAATTTTAAAACATGAAAATGAGAGTTTTTGTAGCATGATTAAATTGATTGCTAATGTGATTTTAAGTATAGGCAAGTTTTTTGTAGTTCGAATAACAGATGATATTCCAATTAAATAGACTCATATTAATAGTAATTCAAGAAAAAATCCATGCAGCCAAACGATTCAGCTACAAAAAAATCCAATCCTAAATCAAACTAGGAGTGTCTTATGGCTATAGCAATTTGTTGCTATGATGCCTTTAAAAAATATAATTAGAGATTATCATGAAGTTTATATTGTTCGTAATACATTCAAGGTAAAATGCGTTATAAATCACTAGGGGAAATTAATATAATTTCTAAAAGAACATACATTTAACCTCTGAATACTTTATATAAAGCAACAGTGTCTCTCCTTAATGGTTTAAAAACTGGTGACAAGTATTATTGTGACCAAATACTGTATTACTTTAACTTGGATGGATGGATTTCCAGGACACATAGCTACAAATTCTATACGCTATGAGTTATTTTAAGATCTGTGCCAAAAATAAAAGTATTTATTAACGTATCTCTAAGTACGTACATTTCAGAATACATAATTGCACTGAAAGCTACGCAACATACGCTGGTGCAGACTTTGAATTTAATTTCAATTTTTTAATACTCTTTTATTGGTATAAAGTAATGCGCTATGCAAATTTACACAACAGACTCTTTCTAACAGAAATGACGAAAAAGGTACATATGCCATTTCCATGTAAGACTTTTCTTACAAAACATTACCGTACTTTTAACAGCTTAAATTCATTCTTTAACCAAATACAAATAAACTATTAATAAGATCAGTAGGTTATTTTAAATATATTCGACGCAATTGTTCTTAACTTTTCATTCATAAAATCAAAATTTATCTAATAACGTAAATGCTGTTTCTCCTCGCTTTACTGAAAGCCCACAAGGTTTGTTTGGCGTTCGTTACAAAGCCTACAAGGCGATAACTCGCCATTCCGTAACCGACCGCCAACGAGCTGTTTTATCCAATTAGAGCAGGCCGTAGAATGAAAGGTCTGTAGGCTTTGTGAATATGCATGTTACTGTTTTTAAGAGACTGAAACGTTTAAGAAATTAAAAAGTTGTTTCTTTTTGCAACGGTAAATTGTTTAATTACTTTATTAGGATAATTAACATTTGTATCAAGGGATATTGCTTATTTCATTGTAATATTATGTTTTAATTATACATAATTTTAATTATAAAAAAGTTTTGCATGATATTTTTTAATTTGTTTAAGTTCTTAACCTGTTTATACCATTTGAGTTCTTAAGATTTTGCAAAGGGAAGTTAATTAATTTATTTATTAGGATAATTAATATTTGTATTAAGTGATATTGCTTATTTCGTTGCATGCTTTTTATATGTAATGCATTTTTAACTGATTTTTTTTTCGCTGTTGTTTGTTTCTTTTTCGATAAAATTGTTCTGCAGAGTAAAATTATGTGCAGTTTTTAAATTTAATGTTTGGTGTTCTCTTTAAGCATTTTTCTGGTACACTTAAAGCCAGACGAAGGCTGGCCGCACATCGGCTAGTTATAAATAAAAAAATTAGAGTTATGGTTTTCCGGAATGGCAACATCAAAATAAAAAATGTTCTAAGATCTAAAGTTAAGTAAAGATTGTGAATTATAAATAAAGGAAAGAGAGTTATGCTTTCCCAGGATGGCAACATCAGAAGGTGTTCTAAAGATCTGATATAAAATGTGCACTAGTAGCTTTTGTACTAGTTTTTCTTGTCAGGAAAAATACATTAGGAGCACTTTGTTGCAAACTTCAGTGAGCGGGATACACCGCATCTTATGTGGTATTTACAAAATAAACTGAGCTCTCACCTGGGTTATTTTGGCTCGGTATGGTATCCTGGTCGACTGCGTTAGTAAAACTTTCTTGTTTCTAAACTTCCATATTGAGATGAAATTCATACTAATTCCAGACTAGACTAGACTTGTACTAGTCTTTTTTATTAAGCTTTTTTAGAAGTCATACGTTTTGTGCTTTCAAACGACTAAATAAAATTTATTAATATTATCAAAGATAGTTTTTTTTATTGACAAGCGCCGAATTCTCATTTATTGAAATAAAGTGTAGAAAGATCTGTATGAATTTCATCTTAATATGGAAGTTTAGAAACAAGAAAGTTTTACTAACGCAGTCGACCAGGATACCATACCGAGCCAAAATAACCCAGGTGAGAGTTCAGTTTATTTTGTAAATGTATGCTCCTACGTATTTAAGTAATAATAATTATTTGGGCAAAAATGATTTCAGAATTACTAAAACTGAATTATTCTTTTCCGTCATGGAATATTAGTTTTCCTTGCTTGTCAAAGTAATGAATATACCAGTGTTCTAAAGTAATTTCGTCTTACTCGTCAGAGTTAGTTAACAGCACATTCTAACTGTTACACAATTGTCAAGAAATGATTCTGCTGTTTTGAATTTATTCCCAGGTAATTAAAAAAAATATTATTATACAATTAAATTTACCTTGCATTATATGTAAAAAAAGTAGTTTATTAGTCCAAAGGGCCTTTGTCCCTGAAGGACTATTGCTTTCGTTTTGAGATTTTGCGTTGGAAACATTTGAAAGTTTGAAGAATCACTTTTTAAACTGTTGCCACAAAATATTGCAGTCTTGTAATATATTTAAAGAAATTAAATTTCTCCAAATGTGATAAAACCACGGTACCTTCCAATTTTGAATAACGTACGTTTCCACCCAAATATGCACATCTGCAAGTCCGAATTTGGAATTTGTTTTATTGTCCATTTCATATTTTGTAAAACTTTAACGAATATTTGATGAAAAACTCAAACGATTTAAAAGCGAGCGATGGCAACACACTACGCAGAAAAAAAAACATTTTTATCTAAAGCGCGCGGAACTGTGTATCAGAAATTCTAACGATGTACTCATTTTAAAATTATTTTGCGATATTGCTGTTGAACGGAATTTTATGGTGTAAGTGCGAAGAATATGATATTTAATAAACAAAGGTAACACACAAAACGTTAAAAATTTGGAGATGTATGACCCTTTGGAGATGTATGACTTAAAATACTATTTGAGTCAAACAAAAAAATAAATTAGAAAATAAAAGTTCAGTTGAATTAGCTTTTTTTTCTTGTAGAGTGTTGCCATTGCTTGCTTTTAAATCGTTGAGTTTTTTCATAGAAAATTCGTTTAAGTTTTATAAAGTATGAAATAGATAATAAAACAAATGCCAAATTCCAAATTTGGGCTTCCAGATGCGCATATTCCGGTGGAAACGTATGTTATTCAAAACTGGATTTACCTCTGTTTTATCACATTTGGAGAAATATACATACATTTATGCAGATTCGTCATTATGTAATGAAATTCTGAAAGAATTTGCAAAATAATTGATTCAAAATTAAAAGATTTCGTTTCAATAAACGGCATAACTTGGCAATATATTGCGCCTCACGCCTCTTGGTGGAGTGGGTTTTATGAAAGGCTTATGAAAAGCATCAAAGAACCTTTAAGAATGGTTCTCGGAAAGGCTTTGCTTAACTTTAAAGAAATGATGACTGTTCTGCGAGAAACTGAGTTAGTTCAAAATCACAGACCTCTTATTTATGTCCACAATGAAATAAAAGAGCAACAAACTTTCACACCTGCCCATTTCTTGTTACCAGGGCAAGAAAATGTTTCTTATCTTGTACATTTCGTCGACCTTTTCAAGAAGGAACCATTTAACAGACAGATTTTGACTAGGAGGAAATTGTGTCAAACTAACCTTTTGAAACAAATTGGGAAAAAATGGAAGAAGAATTATATCCTCAAATTACGTTCTGCGCACACTTTTCTAAATCCATCTCCTGAAAAGAATCTTAAAAAGGGTGATGTTGTATTGCTGGAAGGGTTGACGAAATCAAAATTATTATTGCCACTTGGAATTATAGAAGAAGTTCTATTTATTTTGGTGCAAAATTCTATTTATTTTGGTTTAATGTAATACTATGGCAACATAGATTTTCTTCCCTGGGGATATTGTAATACAATTTAAGCAGGGAATTAATAAAATAAAGTACTATGGATTTTTGTTCTTATTTGTACGGACTTTTTTACCTTCCAATACTTAATCAGGTTTATATTATCTTCTGGAAAATGTAAAAGCGCTGAAGTTTAATTGCATAGTATGTTTGATCGAAGTTAAGAGAAACAAAATTTTGAATGCAATTTCCGTATTAGTTTCTTTACTAAATTATGACATTTGTTGATTTCCTTTATAACAAAGTTATTAATAATTTATAAGGAGTTTCAAGTGCATAACATTTACTAACTATGCATATGCTTCGATTTAAAGCATTAGTTTATTTGAAAATAAACAGAAATAATATTTATTGTTTATTACGTATTGTATGCAAATGGAGCACTCATTTATTCTGCACAGAAATTTTAATCTATATTTAAGACTATAATAATACGACATTCCTTACATTTCGAAAAAACGCTTCAATTTGCCATAATGGAAAAGATGCATAGCTCTTAAATTCAGATCTAACTTAATTTACTCGAGATTATGTTTCAAACACATTAAGAATATTATTTTACTCACTCCGACAACGTAATTATCTATTAGTTATTGCAGTTTTTTATAATATGCAGATATGTATATTTATGAATATGGAAAGACAATATAATCCTATTTTAAGTTCAAAAATTTAGCAGTTAATTTTAAAAAACTAAGGTTACAAAATAAAATTCTATTCCAAGGTACCTCATTCGTATGCCATTAAATATATCTTTTGTCAACTGCAGAAATGCTGCGAATGTTCTCGAAAAAGCTCATTAAAGAAAATTTTCCAAATCGCTCAGTTTGCTAAGCAATACGGTATTAATATAAAGCACAAACTAAAGGTTCTCTGCTACATCGATTGAGAATATAAAAGGCTGTCTATCTCTAAGACATGTATACTTTATATTAATCAAACAAAACTTCTTTTCGTTAGCTCTCACCAAAATGCAAATCATTTAAGACAATTTAAGGCGGGGTTCTTAAAAGTTTTAGATATAGCGAACTTGAAAGCGATGCTGATAGTTCTTCCTCTCGTCCAGATGTACTACGTTAATATTTCAATATTAGCCATTTTGTTAGCCGAAGTTAAATCGCGCGCTTTTAAGTTTTAACTAACTTTTAGTTAGGCCATTTATACTCTAGTCCTGACTACAAATTTATTTAAATATGTTAATTCAAGTTTTTTTATCTACTGTTCTCAAGGGGCAGAGTTTTAATTTATACGCATAAATTGTGCAATTTGTTAAGTTTAAGCTTTAATAAAAAGGACATTTGAACATTATTACTACGTTGTAGTTTTCACAAACAGAGAGCTGACTCGCTTGAGTAAGTTTTTAAGAACTTGAAGTTATATTTAGATAGGATAATATCTTACAGACTAGGTGAAAAATAGGTCAAAGGCGTTACATGTTTTGCAAGCTTGGTAAATGATAAGTAGCATGCAATAAAATGTAAAGTAACAACACAAAAATGTTAATTAAAGACGTTGCTAACTTCGAAATGGTAACTCTTGACGTCATTAATTGATGTGAGGACAAAAAGAGCATTCCTTGAATTCTTCCCTCTTAAAGGATGACTGAGAAGGAAGGGGACTCAGAGAGATAAGATCAAGGTGATGACAAATTATCGTCCACCACATTTTAATTGGGGACCAACTGTATTGTTTATTATCCTTTTCAAAGCAGAAGAAACGAAGAAGAACAATGAGCGGGATTCGAACTTAGGGTCTTATGATTGCTAGATAGGCGTTCTACCAATTACATCTCAAAAATATACAGTGAGGGAGACAAAAATTCCTTACAATTTTTCTTAATTAAAGAAAAACACTTTTTTCCATATAAAAACCTTAAAAAGTTCATAATGGTTGGCACGAACTACCTAAAAGTTGCGAAGGATCATAAAAGTAATCAGTTGTTTATAATACAAATTAAATCTGCTTTCATTTTTATTATATATTTAAATTTATAAATTAAATATAGTGTACTTCATATCAGTTAGATATCTTATTAAATCTAAAGCTTGAATGTCACTTGGTTTCAACTTTCTGATCGGCAGTGAGTGCAGAGCAGTCTTCAAGGCTATTGATCCTCGTTAAGCTATGGGTTGATGGTCACTACCCAAAAACGTTATCAAAGTGGATCACAGTTCTGGAGCGATGCAGTAAATTTAGCTACACATCAATTTCCAAAATTTTATTTATATGCAGGAAAGCACAGAATTCACAGAAAGTGTGAACTATAATTGTATGAATTTAGGTGAAATAATACATAATATAGTAACGCATAAATACAAAGGAAAAAATTTAGAGCTCTGCATATTATAAAGCTGGAGCATAAAAACGCTACAGGAGAATTCAAACTAATAAATAAATAAATAATAAAGGAGAACTCAGAAAAAAATAGATCTTTTGAATTTAATTTCGGATGCTATCTCCTCTGAGTTGTATCGTACTACGTATGCACACATGCATAGCACAATGTATATCATAACACCCTAACGCATATCACAACGTATTTCGATGCTGCCAAAAGCGTTGTTAATCACAGTTTGAGGAATTAAATTTCTCCTGAAGACAGAATTTCGCTGCGGCAAAAACATTTCGCTGTGTGTCTGTTTCTGAAGACAGAATTTCGCTGCAGCGAAATTCTGTCTTTAGGACATTTACATCTCCAAGAGGAAGATGTTTCAATGCAACTAATTTTCTATGGTATTCCTGTAAGTTTTAACTGGGTTAAAATGAGGAAATATTGCTGGTTACGGTTCGCTCAACATCTTCACGTTTAAGGAATTTGCCAAGAGATTTTGCTCGATACGGATGAGCATTATCTCAACATATAATAAAACAAAGAGTCTGTTTGCGTGCGTGCGTGCGTGTGTGTGTGTGTGTGTGTGTGTGTGTGTGTGTGTGTGTGTGTGTGTGTAACTCCTTTTAAAGGAATTTTGAAAAAATAATAATATTTTGTATTTTTTTTTAAATTTTTTAAATGAAGCTTCCGAATACACTTCTCACATCTCCGATATTTTAAAATGTAGTTTTGGCAACAATTTTCCTTTCTTATTGTTGTTGATAGATTTTTGATGAAATTGCATCATTTTGAATAGTTTCATTCTTT
>KK118526.1:542793-556019 GCA_000611955.2 Stegodyphus mimosarum
TGGGCATCTGGAAGCCCTAATTTTGAATTTGAAATTTGCTTTATTATCGATTTTATGTTTTGTAACATTTCAACGAATTTCTGATTAACAAACTAAATGATTTCAAAGCGAGCAATGGCAACACTGTACGGAAAAAGAAAAACATTTTTATCTCCAGCGCACGAGACTTACGGAAATTCTAAAGATATGTTCATTTTAAAATGATTTTGCGATATTGATTTTGAACTGAATTTTATGGTTTGAGTACGTAGTACATGATATTTAATAAAAAAAGGTAGCACACGAAACGTTAAAAAAACGCGCCTTTGGACGTAATTTAAAATCTGAAATCTTTCAGATTTTTTTTTATTATTATTTTTTTTTAATTTTATGTTTTCTGACGAAATCGCGTCATTTTAAGACATAATGGGCTATAGCCAAGCGAGATTTCACTCTATTGAACAGTTGAAGAAATAAGAAATTGAAGGATTGTTTCTTTTTGCAAAGGTAAATTGTTTAATTAATTTATAGATCTATATTTAAAAGGACGAGTCTTTCTGTGTGTGTAGGTGTCTTTCTTTCGTACTGCGCGTAAGCTAATAGACCCAGGCCTATGAAATCTGGTACACAGGATGCATCTAGACAAGAGCCAGTGCACATCGATTTTTCAAAATTCGAATGAGTTGTTTTTTTTTTAATGAAATAGTATCAAATTGATGATTTTCTCTCATTATATGAACAACAATGGCACGCAGCCATTGTTGCTGATATCAGCACTATTGCCACCCGGAAAAATGAGGGCGATAATTCTGTGCAGTTTTTAAATTTAATGTTTCTCTTGGATACTGGACGTTTGTCTAGAGAAGGCAGCAGGAAGTTGGTTAATTTATTTATTAGGATAATTAATATTTGTATTAAGGGATATTGCTTATTTCATTGTATGCTTTCTATATATGATGCATTTTTAACTGAATTTTTTGTTCCGTTGTTGTTTGTTTCTTTTTCGATAAAATTTTTCTGTAGAGTAAAATTCTGTGCAGTTTTCAAATTTAATGTTTGGTGTTCTCTTTAGCCATTTTCCCGGTACACTTAAAAGCCAGACGAAGGCTGGCCGCGCAGCGGCTAGTCGTCTATAAACAAAACTTCAGATTTATATGAACCTCTTCAAAATCTTACATAAGTTTCTGAGACATCATTCCAATATCTCTGGCCGGTCACAGATCCGCTTTTGAAAACGTGTTAAGGGCGTATTTTATCATTATTCCTACTCATAGCATGCAATTTGCATTACCGAAACGCTCGCGTTCCATAATGTTTGAATGACCTTTCTCGTTCTTGACTCCTTCCAGATGTAAACACATTTAGAATCAGATGTTAAACTAAACCTCCACTCCTCAGATAACTTGGGACCATTGACGTTTACTCCAGTTCTTTGCACTTATTAAAGGGATCACTCTTTTGTTGTGAAGAAACTGAAACATATACCCTTGGTCTTCTAGTAAAAAAGCCTTTTTCATTAAGCTTTCTGTATACAGCTTGCGTAATGCAACAGCTTCAAAAAGGACTAAACGTTCTTAACTTACCCGCCGAGAAGTAGCCTTTCTGTTACCATGGGAAGTTATTGCCAGATATCGAGCTTGAGAAGAAATTTTTATTTATTTACGGCCTTGTTCCAGCCCTCGTTACATACGTTCTAGCGTTTTGAAATTGTCTCTATAGCCTGGAAGCTGTCTAATTTGAAATATTTACTCATCTCCCTGTTTTCGTTATGCTGTCCATAATGGTCCTCATCTGCTCCTAAGCGGCTGATGATTCGCCGCTTCGCAGATTCTTCCAATTATACTTTCGAACCATAACAAAACCGTTGACTACCACATACATACTACTGTCATACACTAAAATCAAACACTCGTTTGCAGAAATTCACTCAAATTTACCCAGAGCGTTTGATTTACGTTCAATATCTACGCTCAATGTAACGTCTTGATTTGCAAGTTTTGTTCATAGACGATAATACTCATCCGCATTGAGCAAAATCTGTTGGCAAATTCCTTGAAAGTGAAGACTTTGAGCGAACCGTAACTAGCAATATTTCCTGATCTTAAACCCAGTTAAAAACTTACAGGAATACCGTAGAAAATCAGTTGCATTGAAACATATTCCTCCTGGAGATGTAAATGTCCTGAAGGCAGAATTGCTGCAGCTAAATTCTGTCCCTTTTGATTCGATAATATTAATCAGGTTCGTCTTTCCCAAATTCCTTACAAAAATGGATTACATCAATAAGATATTTAATAGAATATCATTGGTTTGTTTATATATAAATATATAGGACACAGTGCTACAGCATGAAGCTCAAACCTGGGTAGTTGCCGTTACATGGATAACGTTGTACCTCTAGAAGCGATTTAAGGGTCCGCGATCCCATCGATTGACCTGGAAGCCATAACAAAGTCTCGTCGAAAGTTGCAAACATAAAACATGGACTACATCCGCAACCCTGGGAGTAACATCAATGTCATGAAGGTGCCACCGCCTCGGATGGGCAGTCCCAAGACGCCAGACTTGAAATCACGAGTTATAGGCGAACCGGCATATCAAACTGGTGACCTTGAATATGAAGAAAATATTGATCTCTTCAGCGATTTGAGAGGGAAGACAGCAAAGCCGAGTATATAATATACAGTATCATGGCAACCAGGCGCCACCTCGTCACCATAAGCAGTCGCTAAGACCACATTAAAGTCTAAATCCACTGACGGGGTTGTTTCCCCAAGGACAGCGGTAAGTATCAAATATATAGTGTCCCCATAACCAAGTAGCAAACAAAACAGTACTAGTGCGGTTCCTGTCAGCTTCACTTCACAACAGAATATACGACGGTTCCAGTTCTGTGAAGAATGATTTGTTAACTCGATGCCGAGACTGCCTAGATACGGAAGAGGATTTCTTCCGTCGGCCCCCGGGGGGTAATTGTTTTGGGTATATACAGATAAGTTTAGATATTAATAAAGCTTTCAGATTAAATTGAAAACTGAGCACACCAGTGACCAATGGTAACCTCTGGGTTCACATGACTGGAGATAAACTCCTAAGTGATCATTATGTAAAAGTAAAGTGTAATTAGTTAAAAGTTCTAAAGTAAAGATGAGCCAAAAGAAACTGAAGCCCATCAAAGCAATTGATCACCACTTACCGACGTTCTTCACATTGGTGATTTAAGATTGTTATACTTCATCTGTATTCCTTCATCAAAAATGAATTGAAAGAAGATCTCAAAATTTATTTCTTGACACACTGAACCATAAGTTTAGCCTAAATAACAAATTAGGATCTATGGTCAGATTTTTATTGAAAACAGAGTGAAAGAAACCTTCTGAATTTCTTTTTCAAAAATTCTTTATACTAGAGCAGAATGTTGTAAATTAATCAGGCATTTGAGAAGAAGAAAATGCTATTACTTCTGGTAACCCTAGAAATGCCAAGGTGCGCGCGCATCAACCATACCAACTACATCAACCACTTCAACTACGTCAATCACACCCAATTAATATATCCTATGAAACAGTTGATCCTTACTTCTTATTAAGCTTTCGTATGTGCTTGTATGCAAACATTAATGTATCTGTCGCTTTATATTATTTAGTTATAGCTGAATAAATATGATTTGTGCTTAAGTATGCATCCTATCATTAATGGATACATCCCTCACACCAATGAAGTTTCGGAGATTTAACTGCTGCTGCTGGGTGCACAAAAGGTAAGTTAATTTTGCTATCTTTATTCTTCATAGATTATGAGACTGATATGTTGTAAATCCCGAAACTAAAATTTAAACTGTGCATATAATATATAAACCTTTTGAAACTGCTAAATAAGAATTTATAATGGCACAGTCAAGTCTTAAAGATTGTATGCAAATAGCGAAACTGAATTCCGAAAATTATGCTTCTTGGAAATTCAAGATTCAAATGCTTTTAATGCGTGATGGGTTAGATGATCTTCTTTATTCTCCCCCACCTACTAAACCTGATGATGAATTTTTAAAAGAGGGATAAACAAGCACGAGCTATAATAAATCTATGCATTGACGACTCTCAGATTATTCATGTTAGAAATGAAACGACTACTGCCGGTACATGGCAGAAATTAAAGTCAATTCATGAGCGCTCCAATTTTAGCAGCAAATTATATCTTCTGAGAAAATTATATTCTATAAAAATGGCTGAACATGGTGATATGATAGCACACATCACTCATATGATGGACTTAGTCGAAAGACTAAAAGCTATTGGTGAAAACATTCCGGATCAGCATGTAGCCGCACTTTTGTTAGTTTCAATTCCGGAATCATACAATAATCTTATAACAGAAGACTAGAACAACAAGCAGATCGAAGTTCTAATTCTTCAACGGCGTTTAAATCTGCAATAAATGCTAGAAATTATGATAATAGTAGACAAAAGAAATTTTGTACCTTTTGTAAACGCAGTGGTCATACTCGTGAGCGTTGTTTTAAATTGCAGAACAAAAGTAATAATTCTTGTCCTGACAACTCGAAATCAGAAACTCGCGTGACCAAACATGTCGGAAAATCGAACCGACATTGTATGAGCGCAGACACTTTCGATGAGAGACGTAGTCAATCCGACACTGACAGGCATGTTTCAGCGCCAGTCCAAAGTACTGTTTATGAAAAGGGTTTACTAATTACTCCGTGGTATTGCTCAGAACAAAATATAAATAAGAAAATTTTTTACGTCGATGCTGGCGCAAGTAGTCATCTACTAGGAGATGAAAGTTTATTTACTGAACTTATATATGAGGATTCTCGAGCGAAAGTCATTTTAGCAAATGGAAAAATTTTATATTCGGAGGGCAGAGGATTTGTTGACCTTGATTTAGAAGATGAATGGGGATTGCAGAAAATTCGATTGACTAATGTTTATTACGTTCCTGATTTAAAGAGCAACTTGATTTCTGTTAAACAAATTGCTAGTAATGGATATTCCGTTTCTTTCGAAAAGGAAAATTGTTACGTAAAAAAGGATAGCCAATTAATTATGCGTGCATATTCAGACGATAACAGTTTATATAAAATTGTTTTAATCACAAAACCAGAAACCGCTAATTTTGCAGTTGAATGTAAAAATAAAAACTGTATACAAATATGGCATTCAAGATTAGGTCATCGAAGTTATGACGCAATCAGACAATTAATAAGAGAAAATCTTGCAACAGGGATAAAATTAGATAATTGCACTCATAATGATAGCTGTTCAGAATGCCTAAAGAATAAAATGCAACAAATTCCTTATCCAAAAGCTGCTAGTGTTCGAGCAAGAAAACCACTAGAACTTATACATAGTGACATTTGCGGGCCTATGCCTACTCCAAGTATTGGTGGAAAACATTATTTCGTAAACTTTATTAATGACTTTACTAGATACACTGTCATCTATTTGCTCGCTAAAAAGAATGAAGTTGTTAGTAAATTAAAGGACTTTGTCGGTATAACAAGAAATAAATTTGGAAGAACTATGCAGACACTTCGAACCGATAACGGCGGTGAATATACCAGTGAGAAAATGGAGGAATTTCTATCGAATAACGGCATCAAACATCAATTAACTGTTCCTTTTTCGCCTCATCAGAACGGTGTGAGTGAAAGGAAAAACAGAAGCCTAATTGAGATGACCAGGTGCCTACTGTCCCAAAGCCGATTTCCAAATAAATTCTGGGGTGAAGCCGTAAATACAGCAAATTACATCCAGAACCTTCTTCCAACCAGAGCTTGTGACAAGACTCCTTATGAATTATGGAGCGGAAGAAAGCCTAATTTAGTTCATATGAAACAATTTGGTTGCACAGCCTATGCATATGTACATAAGGAAAATCGTAAAAAATTAGACCAGAAAGCGATTGAAGGAATTTTTGTCGGTTACGATCAACGATCAAAGGGTTACGGAATCTACACAGGTGAAAATCGAATAATAATCAGTAGAAGCGTTAAATTTGTCGAAGAATTATCAGAGAATGAAAATATTGAAATTTCTCTCCATCCAAAGGCTGAAGATGTTAAAAACGACGAAGAAACTACAGAAAAACACAATATTGTATCCGAAGTTGAGCCAAGACGATCTGAAAGGGAAACCACCAAAACGTCTAGGATACTTAACAAACACAACCAAAACCATACCAGAGAATTTTAAAGACTTGGATAAATTGAATTCCGAAGAAAAGGAGAAGTGGTTACTCGCAGTTGATGAAGAAATCATTTCCTTATCCCGAAATAAAACTTGGGAACTGGTTGAGCTTCCTGTAGGAAAGAAACCTATTGGCTGTCGATGGATTTTCAATCTGAAAGAAAACGAAGATGGAACAGTCATTCGTTACAAGGCGCGACTAGTTGCAAAAGGTTACAGTCAAAAATTCGGAACTGACTACGATCATACACCTTTGCACCAGTAGTTCGACATACAACTATCAGAAACTTTTCTTGCTGTCGCACATATGGTAAAAGGAACGTGAAACATGTAGACGTCCCTACAGCATTTCTACACGGAAATT
The DNA here is from genome assembly GCA_000611955.2 of Stegodyphus mimosarum. NCBI lineage: Eukaryota > Metazoa > Arthropoda > Arachnida > Araneae > Eresidae > Stegodyphus > Stegodyphus mimosarum. Next base: position 549,343 of record KK118526.1, read on the forward strand.
TAAAAGAAGAAATATTCATGGAACAACCAAAGGTACAATTCAACCGGGACAAGTAGGAAAAGTTTGCAAACTGACAAAAGCTCTTTATGGATTAAAGCAAGCTGCTAGAGCATGGAATAAAAGAGTCGAAGACGTATTAAGGAACAGCAACTTTTCGCAGAGTACAGCAGACTCATGCTTATTTCTAAAGAAAGATGGAAATGATACGATAATGATTATTGTATATATCGACGATATCCTTATATCATGCAAAAGCGAAGAAAAAATTAAAAGGCTAATCAAATATCTCAACGAATTCTTCGAAGCAAAAGACTTAGGAGAAATCAGAAACTACTTAGGAATCAACATCAAAAGAGATGAAAACAAGTTCCTATTGAGCCAAAAATCAAAAATAGAAAAATTGAAGATGATGTTTTGTCCAGGTATCCACAAACCATCTTACACACCACTGGATACTTCTTATCCAAACGAAGAGGACGTCTCTCCACCAGTGGACAATACGAAGTATAGGCAAGCCATCGGAGCCTTATTATACATAGCTACTGTAACCAGACCAGACATTACCCAAGCAGTGAATCTGTTAAGCAGGAAAAATGAGTCTCCAAAGGAGAAGGACTGGAAAGCAGTTCTAAGAGTGATTCAATACCTGAACTGTACAAAGGACATTTACCTGAAAATTGACATGGATAGCCCACCAACACTTTCCTGTTATACTGATGCTGACTATGCATTGCATCTGATTTAACCACGAGACGGTCAACGGGTGGAAATTTATTTTTCTGGGAAACAACGCAATATTTTGGTCCACGATGAGACAAAATTGTGTTTCCTTATCATCTACCGAATCCGAGCTTATTTCTGCAGCTACTGCTGCTCAAGAGCTCAAATGGATATTAGATCTCCTTAAAGATTTTGAACTACCTCAAAAACTACCCATTAAGATATTTGAGGACAATAAGTCCACAATAGCTCTGATAAAACAGGGAAAAATTAATAACAGGTTAACCCCTTCGCGCCGATTGTCACGTCTACGTGCCAGCAACGAACACACTCACTTCCCGGCCGACACGCAGGCGTGCCAGAGCGTTTTCCCTTTTAGTCCCGACTGTCACGTATTTGTGCCAGTGTCCTGGAACGTTTTAAAAACTATAATTTCTGCCATAAGATGGCACTGTATGTTCATATGGTTTCAGATACATGTACATTAGACCTTCTACTCGAAATGAGAGAAGCATGACTCACATGCACGTGTTTTTGATTATATAAACAAAAGGGGAAATAAATGTTTCCGAATCGCGTGGTTTATGACGTCTCTTTAAATTCGCACGTGGTAGTTGTTTATTGTAAGTAGAGAAGTTTTATTTTCGCTAAAGCGTTGGGTATTTCGGTTTGCAGTTCAGTTTTTAGAAAATAATTAGATCTTGTTAGACGTAAATTCCTTCTGTTTTTACCGTTGCAATGTCCAAGCGTGGAAAATATTTAACAGAGCATGAAATAGCAGAAATGATGCAAAATATTTCAGATATTGACTCTGAAACAGATTCTGATAGTAGTGATAGTGATACTATGATATATTCTGATCATAAAGAATCTGGCGAATCTAATGATGATGAGGACATTTCGGACATATGTATGCCGAGTACGTCGAAAGCAAGTACTCCTCCATGGTCATCCACAATAGAAAATTTTTCGGAATTACCGCTCCGTCATTATTCAGTACCCATCTTTCAGAAAAACTCTTAAATGGTATAAGAAGCTTTTCTTCAATATCATGGATATGGCTGTATTTAATGCCAATACTCTTTTCAACAAAAAAAGTAAAAAAAATCATCCTCTCCTGAATTATCGGCTTAATTTAGTTAATCAAATTATTTATCGGTATTCCTCTAAAAGCACCAATGTTAATATCACACCAAGATCAGCAGAATCATTAAATCCGCTCAGATTAACTGAAAGACATTTTCCAAAACTTTGTTCAGAAGAGACTGATAAGAAAACGAGACGACGATGCTTCGTTTGTTCACATTCCCGGAAAAATCCTCCAAAACGGCAAATGAGTTATTACGAGTGCAAGGAATGTAACGTAGGACTGTGTGTAGATCCCTGTTTTCAAATTTTTCATACGAAAAGAGAATTTTAAGTAATATATTTAGTTTTCGGATGTATAATGTTAAAAGTCATAAAATGGTGAGTAATGAAAAAAAAATGTGTAAAATATGCATTTAAACAAGAAATAAGGTAATTAAAGTATATATAAAAATATCTATAAAGCCGTTTAAATACTCTATAGAGAATTATTAAACAATGCGTTGATACTTCGGAAATTTCATGGATTTAGGCTTAATAGCAAAAAAGCCCCCGGCCCTGGACGGACGCTCGCGTAAGACACTGCCGGCCTCCGCGATAAGCGCGCGTTTGAGCTACCCGGCGCGAAGGGGTTAAAGCATATTAATGGGAAATATTTCTTTTTAAGAGAAATGGAAGGAAATAAAACAATCGAGATAACATACTGCAATACAAATTCCATGATTGCAGATATTTTCACTAAGCCATTGCCCAAACCAAAATTTCTGAAATTAAGAAATGAGCTAAATCTGATTAGTAACATTTCCCAAATGCATGATTAAAGGGGGGATTGTTGCAAATTAATCAGGCGTTTGAGAAGAAGAAAATGTTATTACTTCTGGTAACCCTAGAAATGCCAAGGTGCACGCGCATCAAACATACCAACTACATCAACCACTTCAACTACGTCAATCACACCCAATTAATATAGATTATGATACAGTTGATCCTTACTTCTTATTAAGCTTTCGTATGTGCTTGTATGCAAACATTAATGTATCTGTCGCTTTATATTATTTAGTTATAGCTGAATAAATATGATTTGTGCTTAAGTATGCATCCTATCATTAATGGATACATCCCTCACACCAATGAAGTTTCGGAGATTTAACTGCTGCTGCTGGGTGCACAAAAGGTAAGCTAAATTTTGCTATCTTTATTCTTCACAGAGGTCGGCAAATCGTGGCTCGGGAGCCAAATGTGGCTCTTTGGCTCCTTAAGTGCGGCTCTTCCACAAAATGGCATGCGAGCACGCGCACAAGCAAGAAACTCTGGAAAATACAACACAATGGGTGTCAAATTTACACAAGCATAAAAACAATTGATTTCAGTACAACTATACCGACAAGAATAGCATTGATAGCCGCACATTTTTTACTATACATTTCATTTACAGGTCCAAAACAAGAACTTTTAGGATTATTGTCACTCAAAGGTCAAATACGTGAAGAAGATATAGCAAATACTGTAATTAGATGCATTGAGAAGCATCATATTCTACTCGAAAAAATTGTCTGAGTTGCATCAGACGAGCGAAATTTATGACCGACATAAATAAAGGGTGTGTTGCTATCTTGAAAGAAATAAATCAGTCACAAGATACTTACCTACCATTGTATCATTCATCAAGAAGCGCTTTGTGTGCAGACGTTTAGAGAAGACGTTTGAAAAGTTATGGATTAGTGATTAAAATTATTAACTCTGTTATAGGTAAAGCTCTCAATCATCCCCAGTTAAAAGAATATTTAGTTGAAATGGCGAGTGAGTATGCAGATCTTCTGCTGTATAACAAAGTACGTTGGTTTTCAAGCGGAAAAGTTTTGAACCGTTTCGCGTCCTTATTAACAGCAAGTAAAGCATTTCTCCTTGAAAAGGGTATTTATTATCGAGAACTAATGAATGTTCAGTGGATCAAGAATTTGTTTCATGGTAGACGTTAGACTCATCTAAATCATCTTAATCAAAAAACTACAGGAGAAATGAAATACAATTTTTCAATATTAGAAGAAGTTATTTCATTTGAAAACAAATTTTCTTCTTTGCTGAAGATTTTGAAGGAAAAACATGAATTCACTTTCTAGTCCTGTATAAATATTGCCAACAAAATGATTCTTATATTGACATTTGCTAATTCAAAACAACAGTTTTAAATATGAGAGAAGTTTTTCTTAGAAGGTTTCAGGAATTCATGTATAACAAAGCGACGTTAGCCTTTGTTAAAAAACTACTTAATACTATAACAGAATTAAATTTTTCTCCTTTTAATACTCACACTGACAACTTTGAAATCCTATTGCTGAAATGATAGACTGAAAATGCTTGTAGGCATGCTGGAAGATTTTCATTTCTTACCATTCTTCAAGAAAAGGTTTCGATTTTAAAAGGTAAAAATTGTAGTTTTACTGTACGAAAATGCATTGTATGTAGAAGAAATCAATGTGAAGAAACTAACAAACTAAGAGTATTGAAACCGTCAATGTTTACATAAAAGTCTTCTAGTCAGAGAGATAGGCATTTAGATCACATCATCATTGAAGCAGTTACTTTAATAAAAAGAATTAATTATCTTCAAACTGTAAGGGAGAAAGTGAGAATGTGATTTAAATGGTATACGATGCACATTTTAAATCAACCAAATCAAGAATGCTGATTGAGTTAAAATGGGAGATATGCTATAAGTTATAATTACAGTAAAAAATAATTAGATTAATAATTTGCAGAGTTTATCGAAATGTTTCCGGGACCTCATAATTAATTAATAGTGTTGTAAGAATTATAAATTAATTGTATATTAATAGGGTTGTAAGAATAGGGACACCTAACGGATAACAGTTAACTCCTATACAGAGACTCTGTTTGTCAGAAATTAATTGCAAGGTCAAGGAATCCATCGAAGGAAGAGAACCTTTCAACATTTCAAAAGGGGAAAAACTTCTGAAGCTGAACTGGAAGAATATCCCATACAAACAAATTCCAAGGAAAAACGAAAGAAAGATTTGATTTCTAAAAATGTTTGAACATTTTAGCACTTTCGTACATTTTACTTTCATTAATGTCTGTAAAGTTTTCGGTTTAAAAGGTGGGAGGATGTTAGAAATGTTATTTCTTAGAATTTACTTAGAAACTGTAAAAAACTAACAGCATAAACCATAACAACTGATTTGTAATTTTGTCTTAGCTTTGTATATTTAAATCGCTGCTGGGTTTCTTTAGAATGCGATTTTTTCATAAAGCTCCGTATTTGTTAATATAAATAAATATTTACATTTATACCATTCGAAACTTAATTTAACGCTTCTAAATTATACCCAATGGGCTAGAAAGTAAGTTGGTTTGAAAATCAAATAAACAAATTACGAATTTTACTTTGTAAGATGAAGAAAATGTGAATATTAATTTTATTCATTTATATTGTTTTGAGGATGGACAAATTAATATTTTGTTGTATTTTGCTTTAGGAATAAAATATTTCAAATAAATCTTTGCTCGAAATATTTGAGAATAACTAGATAACATGTCTAATTTTTATAGCTCTCTTCAACAGGCCCATTAATATTTCAGTAACTTATATATGCGGTATAATAAATTTTAAAAAATTGGATTCATCTGAATATCGATCTTTCATTAATATCTTAGCCCATTGCAAAATTAGTTTCAAATTCGCCTGTCCTGTACCTATAGTAACGTTTTACATTACAAAAAGAGCACTAATATATGAGTAATTACACTCATTTCGTTTTATCAATTATTATTTTTTAAGTGTCTAATGATTCTATCAGTAGTTTAAAGTTCACTTTAAGTATGTTTTTACTTGATAATATAGTTTCATGATAATTTATTGTTTAAAGCATTCCTATTTTACGTAATGCGAAAATGATACTTACCATTAACGTTCTTAGGTGATGCTTTCTGACATACCAGAAGAATTGAGTCAACTTTAAATAAGACTTTGCATATATGCATTCAAAGTTAGTAATAACGTATAGTAAACATTCTATTTAAAATGTATCGTTTACTTATTGCTAATTCTATATTTACTACTAACTGCAACATGAAAATCTATAGCAGAAAAGTGAGAGAGAATTGTAAGTTCTACAAATTATCTACAAACTGATTAAAATGCTTAGATAAGCTAAAATAGCTTACTAGTTATAAATATAGCTTACATAGCTTATCATTTATAAAGCTATTTTAAGTTTGTTTAAGTTATTATCATATTCGTGCAGCACAACGTTTAAAATTTAATCAGGAATGCGTTTTACAAAGTCCTCATAAGAGATAAGGATGCAGAGCAAGATATGTTACTCATTCTTTATCACATTTAATGCCTCTTCTAACTTTTGTGGTGTAAATTACTCTTTTATTTGCTGTATCTATAAGCTGTTTGTAAGAATGCCAAGAATTTCCATCCGCAACCAACACCATAAGTTAAGATGAAACAAATACAGAAGAATGTTCTCCGAAGATCCAGTTAATTTCATCAGCTTGATTAAAACCTTAAATTATAAATAAATAGGAGAATCTGTCTGTTAGAGGGAACTGCAACTTACGTATATAGTATGCAAGAGCTTTTTGACGCATTCAGGACGTTTCTTTTTTTCCCCGCGTATAATGGTGTTGCCATCCACAGGGTTTAGTTAACTTTTCGATTCAAAGACCGCATTATCAGAACTATTTTACAACTTTACTCTCGTTCCGTATCATACGGGTCTGTCTGTGGGATGCAAAACAAATATGAGTATTTAAAGACGGAAATCTTGCCGGCCAGTTAATATATAAATATAAACTATTTAATATGTATCTAACAGGCCAGTATTCCTTGTTAGATATGT
>KK118526.1:556068-577732 GCA_000611955.2 Stegodyphus mimosarum
AGGCACTGTTCGCCTCGCGAAAACGAATTCCCGGGAGCTGGATGAGACCACAGATTGTTAAAAATCCTTTTTTACATAATTTTTTTAAAAATATTTTTTGTCACAAAAAGGTTTTAGCCCGAATGGGCTGTTAGTCTCGAAACGGATTTTACGTCGTCCACAATAAATGGTTGCGTTACTTTTCGAATTGTTGAGATAAAATATTATTGTCCTGAATTATTTTTAAAGAAACTAAATAATGAAGAATCTGCATGTATGTATGTACGTCACACTGTGAAAAAGCTATGCCAGCTAGCATGACCACCCGAACATGTGTACCTTGAAGCACGAGTTTTGAATTTCGAAATTTATATTTTTAATTCATATTTTTATTCATATTCATATTTATTTATATTTATTCATTTTTATTTATATGTAATTAATTTTAATTCATATTTTATGAAAGTTTAATGAACTTTTGATTAACAAACTCAATGATTTGATATCGAATAGTGGCAATAGTGTATGGAATAAAATATTTTTATCTCCGGCGCACGAGACTGTCTATCCGAAATTCTAAAGATATACTTTTTTGAATATTTTGTGACTTGAATTTGAATTTTTCAAATGTTTTCGAATTTGCGTTGAATGTTATGTTGCGTAAACGCAAAGAACATGATATTTAATCAATAAATTCAACACACAAAACCTTAATAATAAAAAAAAACGTTTTGTAAACCATCTTGCTAAGAAAACTGAATATTGATTTGATGAATTGTGAAAAGGCTGAAAAAATTTTTAAAAATGTACGCCAACACTTAACACTTCATCCGAGAGTTCTAAACGTATATTTCTTCTAAATTTTTTGAAATTTTACTGTTGAATTACAAGTGACATAAGTGCAAAGCAAATGATGCTTAGAAAGACAAAAAGAAATGGATTAACAGGAGTGAGTGCAACAGCAAACTGGTAGACTGCGAGCTCATAGAGAGAGAAAAAAACCTTAAGAAGCCCTTTCAGTTGATCACTAAAATCTGACCCCTTACAGATTTTATTTATTAATTTATGTTTCTTTATTAATTCCTTTAGTATTTTAGTCCAGAAATAAAGACTTTTATGCTTCTAACTTCGCAGTCCTGATTTCCGTGATATTACGACACAGGGTGTTTCTAAATGAATATCAGGATTTTAACACTTTATAATATTTATTACGCAAAACTTAAAATCATAATTAATACACGAAACGAAACAGCAGCTCAAACAGTTCTGCTTGTTGGTACGCGCATGCGCCAGAAATCGCTAGTAGCAAAATTGGCGGCTAGTGAACAGAAAGCTTCTGCAGTTTGCAAAGACCGAATCTATAGTTATTGTGCAACGTGCGTTGCGGATTAATCTCAGACGTGATAATCCAAATGATAATAACATCCGTAAATGGTATCATCAGTTTGAAAATACCGGCTGCCTCTGCAGAGGAAAGAGTACGGGACGACCAATGGTTAGTGAAGAGAGTGTTGAGTGAGTGAGAGTTTTGCACGCGTAGCCCGAAGAAACCTGTGGGGGTTCATAAAGGTTCCTGTGTATGTGCCTCCACTACCAGCTAAGCTACTTGACCAAAGAAACAGGATTGAGGCAGCTGTTGCAACAATTACACCACAAAATTAATTAACGTTTGGGAAGAACTGGGCTATCGATTTGATGTGTGCCGTGCGACGAAAGGTGCTCACACTGAACACTTGTAAGCTTGTAGGTTTAACTGTTTGAGTTGCTCTTTCATTTTATGTATTAATTATAATTTTAATAACTACTACAAAGCGTTAAAACCCCGATATTCATTTAGACACACCCTGTAGGTCAAGAGAAATGAAATGCGACTAATGGAAATATCTTTATCTAATTTTTTTATAAAACGCCAAATTACAAAACCTACTTACTTTAACTGAAACTACTCCAGTAGCTGAAACCAGTGCATCTTTAGATTTTTTACTCTTTCTGTCAATTTTGGAAAGGCATTCTTTGATTTTTTTAAATTAAACAGTGTAACAATCTCCAGCTCTATACATCTTTGGAAGTCTCATCTGACGGTTTTTGTCCACATATGGTTTCGCACTCCTGTTGTGGATACTTACTTTTGAACATTGTTTGTGGGACGATCTACTAGTAAGAACAAGTCAACTAGGAAATTTCTAATATGTTGGAAGAGAGTTAGTTCTTATAACACCTATATGCAATCTTTTTTTTCCTCACGTCGAAACAAATTTAGAACTGAAAGAATTAAGGCAAATAACAAATATAAAATACTATCTTGTGAAGTTTACTTGTTATGGAAATATTATTGACATACCTTTTTTTCTTTTTAAATCTCTTTTATTGGATTTATCGGGCACGGGAGACAAAATCACTTTGTTTTATGAAAGAGTACGACTGTTTTTTCATAATTTTAATTTTTACTTTGTGTAATTGATGTGATTAGAATAGGCATAACAGGAATATATTTTTCCTGCAATCGATTGCATGTCAAAAACATTCTGAAAGAGCCGCAGAAGCAGAATGAAGGTTGATAAGGGCACAGCGCAATAAGCACAGTTTGTAATACAACGTATGTGAGGAAATGGAGTGAGCGGGGCCTTGATAAATTGGCAGATAAAAGCAATTGTGCAGATAGATAAAAGTAATTTATCTGGCTAAATCTTCATTTCGAGCTGTATATATTGATACACGAAAGAGGAGGTAACCGGTATGCATTTTATCTATGGGGCAGCGAACAGAATGGAAGCAGCTACTGAAAGGAGGCATTCGGAAATCGCTCTCTCTGCCTTCTCTGTAAACTGCTTCGGTTCAGCCCTTTCCACAAATAAAGTGCATATCATCGTGCTCTATGTAAGTGTAGCGATGCGTACCGATCAAAATCTGAACGCAGATTGAAGCTTTCATCTATTGCTTTGCAAAACCTCAATGCAACATTTCCGCACCCATAAAAAAATTCAGTTTCAGTCCTTCTCTGTTGTCCTTCGCATTTTGCCAAAGATATTTGAATCATCTTATAAAAGGATTTCAATGTTATGCATCAGTGGTTCCAAAGCTGTGCGCTAAGGCGCATCGGGGATTAGTGGCGTCTTCACAGGGGTGCAGCGAAATATTGTAAAAGCTTCGCAATTAAGTGAAGCAAAACATTTGGCCTAACTAAAAAAACATTTTGAGAAGCTAAAAATATTTAGAATTTTTGTGTGGTTTGTTTTTACTTAATCTTGCATACAAATAAAGTTGCTAGCGCAGAATATTCTTGTAAACGCGAACTGGCGATCCTACACCTTCTCAATTGTATCATATGATCTCGCTTTACTTCAAGACATTCTGACATAAGAATATGTACAAGATTAGCACGATCTTTTCATGGCTTTTCAGGGCTCATTCCTCAAAAAGAAACGTTAAACTTTTCTTCGTATTTTATCTAAAGCTAGCTCACTATGCCGTTTGATTCGGGTTTGCGTATACCGACCTTCACAGGTCGTTTTTGTAAAGCGAATATAATTTGTAAGAGGCGAAATATAAGTAACTTCATTCCATCGCAGAAGACCTTATTCCACTAGCTGCTGTAGATAAGGTAAACATCATGGTTGGTGAGTATACTGGAAAGCTTCTTTTAAAAGCACCTTAGATAGTCAGATAATACAACGTATGGAAGAGCATATCAACAATTAATTATTTGAAAACATTAAAGGATTGTAATTTGGATTATAGCTAGGTGAGGCTACGGATTATAATAAGGATGGTAATTTGATGTGCTATATACGGTTTATAGACGGTAATAATATTAAAGACCTTCTGTTTTGTGAAATTATCATTGCAAGAGCGAAGGCTCTGTATTTGCTCGAGATTTTTGGTACATTCATATCTGAAAATAATTTGAATTAGCCTGAGTTGGTTTCTGTACTGATGCAGCTCCCTTGATGTCTGGCTACTATGGAGGATTACAGCCACTTATTCGGAGCAAATCACTAAATGTACTGGGGACCCATCGCATTACTCACAGTAATCTCTTGTATCAAAGTAGTTGAGTCCTCCACTGAATTAGGTGTTAGAATGTGAGGTGAATACGGTAAATTTTATAAAATGTCCATTGAAAGCAATGTTTAAAAAAAAACTGTGTGAGGATATGGGAGTTGGACAACCTTTCTTGGTGTATTATAGCATTACACGATGGCTTTCTGTGGTAATATTTTATCACGTATCTTTGAACTACAGCAAACAATTTTTTATTTTCATTAAAGAATACAAAGATGCAGAAGATTTGCTCACGCAGATGTTTTTTTCATTAAACTGGCATATTTATGCGACATTTTTTTAAAATCTGAATTGCCTTGATCTCCCTCTTCAAGGAAACGATATGCACTTTTTAAAGTCAATGGAAAAAATATCACCTTTCATAAAAACAAAAATCAGACCATGGAGAAGAAAATTGAATGAAGATAGAGGTAAAGATTGTTTTTTAATATTGCAGCAATTTTTTATGTCATATAAACTTGATCTTTCTCAAGATATAAAAACCACGTTTGAAGAGCACTTATCATAGCAAAATTTCTCATTTGAAATACACTACCAAAATGAAAATATCGATAAGTTTGCGTGGCTTCAAGGTCCATGTAGCATTAGCGCTCCATATGAATTATCTTTTGAGGAAAAAGAGAATCTTAGTTATCTTACGACAACAGTTTGAAAGCAGTATTTGGTCGCATGGAATTGACAGAATTTTGGATTTCAATAAAAGATTAATATTCGCTTCTAAGTGATAAAGCTTAACGGATTTTAGTTCCGTTTCTACATCGTATTTGTTCGAAGCTTGGTTTTCTGCAGTAGCTGTAATAAAAAGCAAGCATGGAGCAAAAATTAACGTGGAAAAAGAAATGAGAGCGACTGTGCTCTGTTTAATCCCGCAATTGGAGAAATTGTGCAGTGATATGCAGGCTCGTCAATCGCATTAATTATTAATTTAATGTTAACAAATAAAAATGTTAAATAATGAAGATTTACGAGTTTTGTTTATTTTAGAGCAAAGAAGCGTTAACCCAAAAGGGCTGTTAATTTCCAAATGGCATTTTGTTCATTATGGACGGCGTATCAATTTTTAAATTATTGCCACCAAATATTATCCCACTGTATTATATTTAAAGAAATTAAGTAATAAATAAATAATGAAGAATCTGCATGAAAATATGTATGTTTCTCGCATTGTGAACAAACGACGGTACCTATAGTTGTCAAATTTCGAATAATACAATCAAGCACCCGAACATGGGCACCTGGAAACCAAAATTTTGAATTCTGAATTTGTCTTATTATCTATTTCCTATTTTGTAAGCCTTTAACAAATTTTTGATTTAAAAAAATCAGCAATTTGAATAGCAACGCTGCATGAACAAAAAACCATTTTTATGTCCAGCGACCGAGACTATTCTAAAGATATGCTGTTTTTAAATATTTTGTGATATTGCTGTTGAATTGGATTTTACGTGGTTTAAGTACGAAGAATATGATATTTAGTAAAGTTTACGTTAAAAGGTGATGAAACTTTAAAAAAACGCTCCTTTAGGCGTAATATAAAATCTGAAAGCTTTCAGATTTTACTTTTTAATAGTGTCTTAGTAATTTTATTACCTTTTACTTACGAATAGTCGTAGTTTTATGAAGGGTAGGGAGCTGTGAAAAAACTTAAATTGAAAAAAGGCGCAGAGAATCGGAAAAGTTCGAGAACCGCTGCTGTAGAGAATTTTTAGTATAATATTCAAGGTTATTTATCGCTCTGAATAGTACTAAGCTGCTTTTATATGACAATTAGGAAACACATTTTGTTATTTTTTTTAATTTATTGGCAAAATAATCATTCCTCCTCCAAAATTTCTAGCGTTTCGCTGGATATGCCCAGCAATTTTTATTGTGTATTATTATCGGCATAAATAGCAGTACCATTATTCTCATATAATTATTATAATAATTTATTATTATTATTATAGGCATCGATGACTAAAAATTAAGTATAATAATAGAATTGTATTGCAAAATTGCAATTAATAGACAGTGGCTGCACAAGATAAACTTTTAAGAGCTTTTAAGCTAATGACATAGTACTTTACTGGCTAGAATGGAGTTCAATTAACATGATGACAAAATTTGCATAATGTTTTACTTTTCTATCAGAAAATGCTTGTTTAATTCCATTTCAGAACCACGTTGATGTTCTTCCAAGCAAGGCATGCAATGATAACAGTATGCTATATGACATTCTTTCAAAAGAAGACAAACACTTTCAGATGCCTTGTCTGAAAACCTTTCTTTTTCAAGAAAGACAGATTCTTTCAGATGTCAAAATAGGACATCTTTAAATTCGAATTCAGTTTGCTCATCCATATATTCTAACAGGTTTATCTAAATATTTCCAGTATCTCACCTTTACCACTATTACTTGCTTCCCAGGTTTTATATTTACTTATTCCACTTGAGTCACTGTAACAAGAATGTCTGGCTTTGATAAAATCCTATAACCACCAATTTTGCCTTTCTTACATACGGTTCTATGTTTAGCTTCATTTATATTTTCAAACGCTTAGATATCAGAAATAATTACAATAGAGTCTCGTGCAATTCTCCATTTATAATTCCTTTCTCCCATACTCTATCAGGAATTATATTTCTGAAATCCAATCTAGATCATATCAGTGAGAGTAATTGCAACGGAAACTGCAGGTTGTTTCCTAATGTCACTACTGTATTCTGTTATTGGGAAATAAGCTCTTCAAGACAGTAGTGACTGTCCTCTTTATGATTGTAGCGTGTGTGGTCATAACCGCACCGAAGGAATCAGAAGATTTTAGCAAAAATTAGAGGAGTTCATTTTTTTTCTCCTGCAGTCAGTGCCATAGTTTAAGAGGGGCGAAATGACCTTATGTGTCTATTCCTAAATAACAGAATATAGTAATTCATTAAGTATCAGCCTAAGAGCATTTTCCAGCATGATGAAAAATATCGACGAAACGGATATTCCTTCCACAATTAAGTTAAAGTTCGGTGTGATCAAAGCTTGTTTAATGAAACAAAAGAAATGAAAACTAACAAACCTCTGTATCAACGTTTGCTTATATAGTGGAGCATGGAAGAACACGAGAGGGTTATCTGCCTAAGGAAACAGATGGATTTCGTCTCAGACTTTCTAAGGAAAACTAGTTTTCATTCGCATAACGTATGAGAAAATCCATGAAAACGCCTATACAACTAAGCTGTTGTTTTGAGCAATTAATATATGAGATTTATTGAAATCATTTTCTATATACAAAAGAACATTTCTTTATTGCTCTCTCTCTCCATTATTCTTTGTTCAGAAGATTCTAATAGTACGTAAAATATCTTTTTGAACTGAAGACATGTTAAATTCTAGTTTTTAGTGTTAAAGTAAAATCAGAATTATGAAAGAGAAGACGTGATAGCACGATTTTACATTCGCAGTTTTAGTCAGCTTAGAATCTGTTGTCATTTTTTACCATACATTAGTTCATTTTCCCTATTTAAGAGTTGTTCATCTGAATAAAGGATTACTCTGACAGTATTTGAAAACTTTTATCCCCTTCAGATTGGAGGGAAAATAAGATCTTTTTAGCTCATCCAAAAAAATATTAAGTTTTATATCTTGCGTTTGATATTTTATTTGTAAGATGTCCCACTTAGTGATAAAAAATTGCTTTCCTCTTTAACGATTCTACTATCCTACAGAATTGTTCAGAAAGCTTCAGTAGTATAAAATAAGTTTAAAAATGCTTGGCACTTGGCAGAATAAAATATGAGTGTTCATTAAAGAAATTTTAAGTGAACTCTTATTTTCTGACAAGAAGCTTAAAAATTAAGAAGTTATATGTGTGATTATCACAAACGTTCCTTACAGGGTTTGAAATACTTTTATTACAAGTATGAAAAATGCAATTTCTAATAACAATTTTTTGTTGTTTTGTTGTTCTTGCCTTTTTAATCGGTCACTTTCAGACTCCCTGGTTGAGGTATAAATTTAAAATTAACTTATTCTAAATATTTAACATTTTTAAGCTAATTAAATTTTAATCCCGAAAATTTATTTTCAGAAATCAATTGTTATACTACTTACAAAACCTATATACTCTACGTAAACTCAATTCTCTAAAACGAACCAGTGTTTTTGTAAGAAAAATTGAATGAAGATACAAAACTGAAGAAAATTTATTTTATTATATTTTAAATATTAAAAGGAATACAACATTTTTAACAGAAGTTTTATAAAAAAATTACTGAATATATTTGCTCATGTACCCCTTTTTTATTTATTTTCACCGCTTTAAAATTATCAGAAACATTTTTGCGGTATGTACCACTCTAAAAGGGAGATATGAAGGATTACTTGGATTGCGACACAGCTCTCTCCGGTTAACCACCTCACCAGAATGCAACTAACTCTGATAGCTGTAATTATTCGGCCTTGCATTCTATCGCTTCCAGCACTTAAATTCTGACGCTCCGGTGGATTAGTGCGCCAGCTGCTAATATAGTAATTAATTGTGTAGCCTTTGACTACTTATCCGCATTTAACTTTAATTTGGACTGTTCTATTTTATTTTGCATTTTCATGAGTTTTGAAAATTATAGCACATGACAGTGCCTATGAGTTCTAAATTATATTTAAGTAAAAAAAAGCTATTGTTAGCGTTCTTACCACTTTGTTGACGTTCATACCGATAATTCGTTTCATATTACCGGATTACGTTTAACCCTACAGCTTTCAATACACAATATTTTACAGTGTACTTTGCATTATATTTATATCTTGAATGCTGCTATGAGAAGTTTTTAAATCATGTCTTGCAAATGCTAGAGACAGAAATGTGAGAGAAATTTGATATTTCATATTTACTCTCATATTTCTGTAATAATCCCCAAATTTTCATAATTTCAAAACCCAAAATAATCCCCAAACTCACAAAATAATTCCCAAATCTGCGTAATGTCAAAACAACAGTTACTTGATTTATAAGCTAAGTTCCATTAAAATAATGTCAGCAGAATTCAGATGTAGTTTCTCTAACACGAAGGAAATGGAGCCATAAGTATGTCCAGTACATTATATGTGCATTTTCTATATATAAAATGACAACTGGAATGGCCCCTATATGAATCATAAAACAGGAAACCTTTCATAAATACTCCCTTTTTACGAGTCTTGGACATTCAGCTGGAAGGTGTGAGTGGGTGTTATTCCTCATCGTATGTTGTAGACGACCAGATTAACGGTATTATGCGGTGTGTGCGTATAAAGAATCTTTTTGATACTCCCTTCTGTTCAACACTTTCTTATTGTCCACTTTAGAATAATAGTAGGTAATAAATATTTCTTCCGAAATTCTAGCTATTGTTGCTTAGAAATAAAGCGAAGCGTTGCTTAAAATATTATTTAAGCTCTATGATTTTATTTATGAAACTTACTTAAAATGATCTGTTACAAATATGGAAAACGGCAGCCTTCCGTAATGTTTCGTAAGACTTTTGTTGCGGTTAATTTGTTTTTATTGCTATTATTATCACACATATCTGTACACGTGTAAAACTTTGATAATGAACAATACATGGTACAGTTTTAAACGTAGCATCTAAAATTTCACTAAAAGGTTACTCTATGTACTTGAATGAATACGAGATGCAAATGAGTGGAAGTAGCATATCTTACGTTATTTGAGCAAGGTCATTACTGCCGTATTCAGAAGCACATATATGTATAAAAACATTTGTTAATGCAGTAAAATTATGCAAAAGAAATAGGTTAATCTATCAATATCGGCATTTCAAAAATTATCTTCAGCATCACTGAAAAGTTTCTTTAACGTTTTGCTTGTTATGCGTACATTTCCTGTTCATTTGCCATACATTTTAAAACATAAATGAACTACGAAAAATGCATACAAAATGACGTTTTAAATTTCATCCATGCATAATCTTACGTTATAAGGTTTCTCCTTCAATCTCTTGACTTTCTTCGTGAGCATAAACTGTGAAACCTTATGTGGAGGACAGTGAGCAAATCTAGGCTATGTCCTTTAGTGTTGCAGGAACTACAAAGTCAGAAGGAGGGTTTAAAAGTGACCCTTTAATTCAAATATTTACAACTCTTCAAATTGAGAGTAAGCCACTACTTGGGCTGAACTAAAATAATATGAAAATAAAGTGTGTTAACAAATTCAAATACCTAACTTAATCCTAAGTAGGACGGCGAGGGAAGCTTAACTCTTAGTGAAATGCAATAATGCGAATTTCACTAGCCAACACTGGTAATTGCAAAATGCCTATGAAGGCGAACTTTCAGTAGACAGAGGAAATCTTTGCGCGCACAGCCTTACGGCGATAAATCCAAGGCTCTGTCTTTCCCTTCGTTAACTCCTGCCTTTTAAACTGCTAACAGATATATGCGATTTGCATAAATATCTCACTCGCGCTAAATTCGGGCAGCAACTGAAACTTTGAGAATTCGATAGGAAAGTTCAAACTAAAAATAATTTGGTTAATTAAAATAATGAATGCTACATAGTTGCTCCCAGAATTTAGTAGTCTGAAACTAAGTAGCCTAAAATCGGCTTTTAGTGAAGATGCTAAATTCTAAATCTAAATTTTCCTTCCTATTCGCCATCCTTTACAATTGTAAGTTTTAAATTTAGTTTAACTCTCTGTTTGTGTCTTAGATATTTTAACATAGAATATCTTTTTCCGTCTTCACATCAAAAAGATCCATCAGGAATTTGGCTGGATACTATCTGGTTCCTTCCAATCTGGAAGGAAATAAATTTTAATTTCATGTTATAAGTACATTTCACCTGAAAAGTACAACATTCCCTTCCTCTGATGCTTTCCGTAATGACTTTTATTCGCGCTTTAGGTATTCGCGTTTTTTAATTTCTATTAGCGCTTTTCGCCAAACGCATTCATTTTACACTCATTCATTTTTAAAACTTCCCCCTTGTTCTCTGGCCAAATGTGGTGTTTGTGAAAAACACGCAGTTTTACTTTGTCAAGTGTTCACAACTACCACCTGACTTCAATTCTATTGGGGTTAATTCTTCGACTTTCAAGACCTCAGACTTCCCCTAAAACAAATCTGAAATGCCCTGAGGTTCTAACATGAAATGAACTTTAAACTTTTGTGTGAAACCAGAGAACACTACGTACAACATTCAAACATTTCAATTGCATTTCATACATATAATTCATTCTTTCAATCTTCAATTCAAATTTTCTTTAAATGCTCATTGCGTTAAATAACACTTATATATTCACTTTCTAATTTAGCGCGCTTTACGCTTTTACATTACATTTTAATTTTAACTTGCGTATCCTTTACGCTTTTCCAAAATATTCGATATAAACAAAACCAGTGCTTAAGGCTTACAACAAATCATGCATTACATAGAAAACAGTTTTACATTAAATGCATTCATTATTTATACATAGAAAAATATAATACAACAGTTTTGCTATACAACTTACGTACTAGTTGCTTTTAATTAACACAATTCAATTTCCTATTTACAGAGAGTCTTTTGACTAAAATCGATGAATCCCATGTTCTGGATTACAAAGAACATTTCACGAAGTCTCACAGTTTTTCAACTGAACTCTCGAATTTCTTCCGCTGCATAATTAAGTTGTTCCTTCAAGCGTGTCCTTTACGCTTTCGGCAACCGGCTTTTGACTCGGGTAACTTCCCTTTTAAATCTGCAACTTGCACTTAAATCAGAAACATAACTGTGTGAATTTTAAAAGAAAATAAAGAATCTACTTATCTTTCTGCCAGTCTTTTAGGCGTTTTTTTGTCCATTCCTGAAAGGTTGGATATACTGTGGCTTGGGCTATTCTTTGCTTGTTACTCCTAGATTGAAACTCTGGGGCTGCCTTTCGTTTGGTCGATCTTCTTTCCTCCAGAAACACCTTGTTGGGACGAATGGTGGGTGGCGCTTTCCGTTTGTGCTGAAGTCTTTGCTCCCTCTCCAGACTGGCTCGTTCCTTCTCCTGCACTCGTAGGCTCCTTCGTTGTGGGTTGGCACCTTCGGCGGCTCGCTTCTCGCCGTTCTGTTCCCTCCGTAGTGGTGGAGCTTTCATAGTGTTTTCATTTGGACGTTCCTTCCTTAGACGCTTTGGTTGCTGAGACTGTTGCTTAGCGTTTGTCCTTTTTTCTTTTTGGGGTGGTCTTTTCTTCGGCTGCGGCTTCCTCTCTTCTGGTAACCTCCTTTTCAAACTGGGTTCTCTTGTTTTTGAGGGACCTGGTTGGGGCTCTTGAATCTTAGAAAAATTCTGTGAGGCTGGACCCTGCAACATGTCTTTCAAAATATTATTATTAGCTCTTCGATAATAATGTTTAATTTGATCGAAATTTGCCACAGTCTCTTCGCCCTTCTCATTCTTTAAATATGCACGGCATTCAACTATTCTTGTAATTTCAAAAGGACCATGCCATCTTGGGCAAAATTTTGCGACCTTATCTTTTGCTGCGCATGAAAGTGCGTGGGCTTGTTTCAACACCTCCTCCCCCACTTTATATTCTACGGTTCTTCTTTTTGAATCGTAGTAAATCTTTTGTTTCTTTTGCGCTTCCCGGGAGCACTTTTCTGCCTCCTTCAACATTTTTTCTATTTCACCCATTTGAAATTCCGGCGCTCTATCTTTCACATAAAATAATTTATCTAAGGGGGTCATTATCTTCCTGCCCAAAAACAATTCGGCGGGGGATTTCTTCGTTGTCTCGTGCTTAGCCGTTCTGAGGGCGAATGCAAATTCTTCGACGCAGTCATCCCAGTTAGAATGGTGCTTTTGCACATAATTTCTAATCAATTTTACAATATTCTTATTTACCCGTTCCGCTATATTTGATTGTGGGCGGTAGGGTACCATTTTCATATGCTTAATGCCCAACTTGTCACACATCATTTTAAATGTACTGCTTACAAACTGGGGACCATTATCGCTAATCACCCTCGCTGGACATCCATATCTTAAAATATATTTGTTCAAAAACGAATCTGCAACGACTTTTGCTGAAGCCCGCTTAAGTGGTATCAACTCAACCCATTTACTGAAATGATCCACAATGACTAATAAAAATCGTGCCTTATTTACATGACTCCTGGGGTAGGGGCCTAAGAGGTCAATACCAATTATTTCATTGGGGAACCTAGACTCAATACTAGTTAATAACCCGGCCGGGCGGAAATTTACGTCATTATTTATCTGACACGTGTGACAAGTCTGGCAGTAATTTTTAACTATCTTTTGTAATTGCGGAAAATATACCGCCTCGCGTACGCGTTGTATTGTTTTTCTAATTCCAAAATGGCCCGAGACAGGCGAATCGTGGAGCTCTTGCAAGATACTTAAAATTAATTTGGCCGGGATGACTGGTCTGTATTCACTATTTTGATTCGTAACTTTAGTATAAAATAAGAGACCATCAATGATTTCATAGTTCTGTGCTCTGCTTCGTATTGCATTAATGTCTATATGCTGGAAGTTATCTGGGTCTTTTAAATAATTATAAATATTTCCGAATTCGGGATCCCTAGCAATTTCTTCTATTACAGTCTCTCGAGAGTCAATGACCTTTGCCTGAAGCATCGCTATTTTTACTTTCTCGCCGTTCTCGTCTAACTTTATTCTAGATAATGCGTCGGCCACTACATTGTCTTTTCCCGGTGTGTGTTTGATAATGAGATTAAATTCTTGCAACTTTAGGGTCCACCGAATTAAGCGTGGCGAAAGATTCTTTCCTGAAAATAATCTGGTAACTGCCGCATGATCTGAATATACTGTTACGGGAGAACTCCCAAAATATACACAAAATTTTTGAACAGCTGCGAGCACTGCTAAAGTTTCACGCTCCGTTGCCGAATAATTTCTTTGCGTATCATTCAATGTACGACTAAAAAAGGCAATCGCTTTTCTATTTTGTGTTAACACGGCTCCGATTGCGTAATCTGATGCGTCTGCATAAATTTCTAGACCCTTGTCTTTCTCTGGGAACTTTAGAACCGGTGCATTAATTAAAGATTCTTTTAACTTCTCAAACGCGGCGTTTGCTTCTGAAGACCACGCAAAACGAACTCTTTTCCTTCTCAACTTTAACAATGGTTCAGCAATTTCTGCGAAATTTTTAATAAAAATTCTATAATATGAGCACATACCCAAGAAAGTCGCTAACTTTTTGGCTGTATTCGGAATTGGGTAATTTTTCACTGCTATAACTTTAGATTTATCTGTTTCGATCCCCCTTTGAGAAATTTTGTACCCTAAATATTTGAGTTCTTTTGCCGCGAATTTACATTTCTTAATGTTCACTTTAAGTCCTGCATCTTTCAAAAGAGTAAAGACTTCTCGAAGGTCTTTAATATGTTCTTCCAGCGATTCTGAAGTAACAATTATATCGTCAAGATAAATAAATGTACTTTTTCCTATTACCGGCCTTAAAATTTTGTCCATGCACCTCTGAAACGTGGCCGGGGCTCCCGACAATCCAAAAGGCATACGCAAAAAGCCATATGTACCGTATTTTGTTATGAATGCTGTTTTGTGAACATCTTCCGGCTTTATGCTTATCTGAAAATATCCGGATGTCAAATCTAGGGTGGTTATGTATTTTGTCGATTTAATACTTCTTAGAATTTCATCAATTACCGGAAGTGGGTAAGTTGGAAATTTTGTTATACTATTAAGCTTTCTGTAGTCAATAGCGAACCTGTACCTTAATGGATCAGTTAACGGCAAATCATTATTTTTCTTACATAAAACAACCGGACTCGCATATGCACTAGAAATAGGAGTTATTATTTTGTTTCTTAACATTTCATCAATATGGTATTTTATTATTTCCTCCTTAACTTTGTCGTACTTGTAAGGACGCTGACGTATAGGTTCATCCGTAGTTAATTTAATTTCGTGTGCTACGATCTGGGTGAATCCTGGAATATCATCAAATAAATCAGCGAAATTACTTACCAACTCCCGAAACTTGTCCTGTTCTTCGGGCGTTAGATGGCTTAAATCCACTTCAGGGGGAGGTGTTGATTTCTTTTTAACTGGGTCCATGGTTACTTGCAAGGTGGAGTTTTCAAAATCGATTTTCGCATCCACAGCTGCAAAGAAATCTGTTCCTAAAATAACCGATGCTTGGAGGTTCTTCACTACAAGAAACATAATTTTTTTTTGTTCTTCGCCGATTTTGATGTACAGCTCGATTTTTCCCATGCATTGACACGTTTTTCCTTGGGCTGCTACCACCTTCATTCCTTCCACGCTATGCAGACGATATCTACGAAAGTGCTTCTTAAAAAATTCTTCTGCCAAACAGCTTCCTTGAGCGCCGGTATCCAACAGAGCTGTAGCGGGTACGTTGTTAATTAGTAACTGCAGTCTCGGTAATTCAATGTTTCTCACCATGACCGTATTTAGCTGTACTTCAGAGGGATTTTTCTTCTCCTCGGAACATTGCACCCCCTTCCCCGCAATATTCCTTAGTAGTTTAAATGCTTTGCGGGTGTTTTCTTCTGTTGCTGGCTTCTGCCTGGGGAGAATGATTTTCTTCCGTAGTTGGAATTATTTTGTTGGCGCTGTACTTGGCGCGGTTGACCGCTCGCATTTTGACTGGTACCAGTAGTTCTCGGCCATCGTCTGTTTCTTCCTTCGGCATTCTGGTTCCCCTGCAGCCGCTGTTCATACGATTGTCTCCGTTGATTTTCGGCCGCTCGCCGGCTCTCGAATTGTACGGCGAGTTCAAACAGCTTGTCCAGCGTTACGGGATTTCTTAGC
Source organism: Stegodyphus mimosarum (assembly GCA_000611955.2). Lineage (NCBI taxonomy): Eukaryota > Metazoa > Arthropoda > Arachnida > Araneae > Eresidae > Stegodyphus > Stegodyphus mimosarum. The sequence goes on from KK118526.1 coordinate 571,897, forward strand.
TCCATGAAATCTTGTATCGATGGTAACAATCTGGGCAGGATTATCTGGATAATCTCCGGGTCCGGCCTCGTGCCATACAATAATTTAAAGACTTGTATTTTTCTCAAAATAAATTCCGATAGTTCATCCACCCGCTGTTGGTACTTGCTAAACAACTCAGCTTCGAGTTTCGCACGGTCTTTAACCACAGGAAACGCTCTCAAAATTGCTAGTTTAAAATTCTCGTACGTGTAAGTCGGCGTTCCTGGTTCTCCCAGCAGACATTTTCCGATGCACTTATACCAGGTCGCTGCTTGGCCCCTCAATGCTCCTGTCGCTAATATGACCTTCTGATGTTCCGGAACTGGATACAGCAAAAAATGCGCTTCTAACTTTTCCAGGAATGTGTTCACAGGTCCTCTGGCATCAAAAACTACTGCCGGCTTCATGGCTGCTCTGATGGTTTCCACTATGAATCCAAATCCATCAGGCATTGCAGCTGTATTCTGGGATGTAGTAGGCATATTCCAACTTCCTTCCATCATTTTAAATGTTCGGGCGCCAGTATAAGGTTTCTCCTTCAATCTCTTGACTTTCTTCGTGAGCATAAACTGTGAAACCTTATGTGGAGGACAGTGAGCAAATCTAGGCTATGTCCTTTAGTGTTGAAGAACTACAAAGTCAGAAGGAGGGTTTAAAAGTGACCCTTTAATTCAAATATTTACAACTCTTCAAATTGAGAGTAAGCCACTACTTGGGCTGAACTAAAATAATATGAAAATAAAGTGTGTTAACAAATTTCAATTCCCTAACTTAGCTTAAGTAGGACGGCGAGGGAAGCTTAACTCTTAGTGAAATGCAATAATGCGAATTTCACTAGCCAACACTGGTAATTGCAAATGCCTATGAAGGCGAACTTTCAGTAGACAGAGGAAATCTTTGCGCGCACAGCCTTACGGCGATAAATCCAAGGCTCTGTCTTTCCCTTCGTTAACTCCTGCCTTTTAAACTGCTAACAGATATATGCGATTTGCATAAATATCTCACTCGCGCTAAATTCGGGCAGCAACTGAAACTTTGAGATATCGATAGGAAAGTTCAAACTAAAAATAATTTGGTTAATTAAAATAATGAATGCTAGAACGTTAGATCCCGAAGTTATTCTATCTGTAAAATTACTTACATTAATTTAAAATATGAGTATTTACATTCTATCCCTTCCGGCAACTACGGTTGGAACTATGATATCACTGTAGCGGGACTAAAAACGTTGACCTTCCTAATGCAGCCATGATGGCAGCATGCGTCGTCTTCATTTAATTCTGTGCTCAGTCTTATTATCAGCTAGAACATTATTCAACCATTAATATGATCTGCAGTTCTTTTCTTTATACATCTCTCTGATTTTCCGAATAACGAAATAGAAGTTATCGGCCTATCTGAGAATCATATGAAACATGGAATGCAGAGAAAAATTTTAAATATGAGATTAGAAAAGTGACTTAAAGAAATCAAATTCCCTTTACATGCAATGCAGTCTATTTACTGTTGTAAGAACATCGATTAAATTCTACCTGCATACCTGGTTATGGCAAATTAAACTGACATTGATTGAAAACATTAAGATTGAGAAATCTGTGTCATTGAAATAGAAGGAGAATCGAAACATGGGTAACCCTGAAAGAATTTGATTCACCTGAACTTGGAGGCACTGTACTTGTTTACTATTTCGCTCTTTAGTTCACTTTATTTTGCGATAATCGTGGACAAAGACATCCTGAAGAAAGAAATGCGAAGGAATGCATCGCAGTGTGAAATATCATGGTAAAAACCAAAACATAACAGTTCTAAGACATTGTCCTAAAAAATAAAGATTCGTCAAAATTAGCTTAAAAAAAGCTTAAAAATATAGTCGTAGAATTCCGCAGATATGTCTTTCCATAAAGTAAAAGCTTCAAATGTATATTCGATGTAGCAGTACGTTACGATTTGTGGAGGACAAAATGAAGTAAAACAAGGTTGTTTTTAACTTTAGATAATCAACATTAAACAAAAGGAATCATTAGAATCTTAAAACAGTGTAAATAGGAGGAGATTCTTGCTGATTTCAAACATATAACTAGTCGTCAGCTTTTGAGATCTATCAGAACTATTGTTCTTCCATATATGAACTAACGCAACAAAGATGACAACGTCGAATCCACTGTGCCTAGTCAAAGCCTCTGAACAACACCCACGCATCTTGAAAACCAGGGAGGTCTAACGGTCTTGGTTTACCTGTATAAGGTATCACACATACCGCAGAAAATGAGGGCATTGAAGCACCCTATAGAGAAGAACGCACAGACACCAGTTCGTTTACAGTGAGATGGAATTTTCCTTAAGGCGGCCCTTGCTTAAATCATAACATCGTGACTTCGAGATTCTCAAGGTCGCAGCAAAGAGTAAATGCAAATTTTCGGCATTTTATGGTCGCGAGAAGAATTGCGGATGGTTTTTATCCTTATAATTCCAACTTTTTTTAATTAATTGATAGTCTTTAACTAATGCATCATGTAGAAACCTTAAGCACTGAAAATCTGAAAAGCAGTAGAAATAAAGTTAAGTTTCTAAGCATTTAACAGAATTTTAAACTTATTCAGTTAGTTATTGAGCTCCACTCTGTAATAAATTCACAACATTTTATGTAGAAGTGTTCCAAATGTTCCAAATAAAGTGTTCGACACGGAATACACGAAGACATTCTACTTGAATATTCTCCTTTATTATAGGTTTCCTATTTACACAGCCATGACAGATTCGAAGTCATAGGTCTTGGAGGTCAAAGGATTTTCCTTTTACTGCAATTCTTTCAGAAACCCCAAAGGAATAAGTCTATAGGAGATTCGGAGGCAAACAGCATCATATGGCAGACGAATTGCGATAGTTTTGATTGATGTGATAGATTTCCGTTCGTAGGAACTATAATAATCGTCAATTCCTCAAGGAAGATCCTCTAGGCAGTCAATCAATATAATCTGTGATTTATATTTCTTGAAAATATATAGTTAATATTCCTTCAAAATACACAACTCAAAAAGTTGGTTCTGAAATCTTCAAATATCGCATTATTTGTGTGGTGGAAATGACAGCTTGTCGCTTGTCCAAGTTACGTATTTTTAGATGAGCAAAAAAATTGCGATGGCAACAGCAAGCGCAGAAATGCGTATACTTGCAGTTGCAGAAGAAACAACAAGCATGGAAAGAATACAATATCGAAATTAAGTATTTCGGAATGCCTAGAGTATATTACCCTCTACCTTCACGTCATAAAATTTAAATAGAGATCAGAAAAGATACATAATAGTCATTAAGGAAGTTAAAAAGGAAGTAACATGGCTTGATAAAATTCAATTAAGAAAAGGAAAAATTTTGAAGAATATTAAAAGTTTCAGAAAAATTAAAAACGATTAGCAAACCCTGTCGGATACAAGTCTAACTTTAAGTACTTGGTTAGGGAGATAACAGGATTTTTTTGTATTTAATATTTTATCAATTTTTTGGTATTTTATTATTTTTTCAACACTTACGCAACACATAGGAAAACGAAAATAGGTAAGCGGTTAAAATTAATAGGCTTCTTGGTCACATGGATAAGCATGGAAATAACGGCTTCAAAGCAAGCAGTATATATGCGCAATATTTTCCTCTGCAGCAAAAACCGTGAAAAGGTGGGCTAGTTGTGTCTTGTTAGCGCCTGCACATTAACAGACTTCCTCCAGAATAATGGCGTAATGGTTGTTTTTGTTTCTAAGCAAGTTAAGAGAGGTTTTTAGGAAAGTCCCTGTGGTCTTGTGATAATAGGGTATGATGCATTTTTATCACAAGTTTCGGGGTTCTATCCTAGCTTTTTGAAATTCGAGCAGTTACACAAAATCCATTCATTGAAGTGTTTAAAATAATTGAGTCAATAAATTCAAACTAAATTATTATTAAATAATTAGAGGTTTGGTTAAAAATAATTAGACATTAGATTAATAGATAAAAATATCAAGGGAAAATAATTATTATATGATGTCATCTCCTTTAAACACTTTCAAGATGAAACCATGGTTGCCACAAGCGATACGGTGTCTTGCCGAAAACATCTTGGACGAAACCGTCATACGGTCTAAATGCTACGCAGAGGCAAAACATTGTTGTACAAAACTTTGTGGAAGAAAGAAAACAAGGAGAAAAATTTGCGTTTCTAAAACATCGGGAAAAATAAACCTGCTCGAATGTTCAAAGTTTTAAGTTATCGTCATGAGTGTAATAAAGCACCTACAAATTGTCGCGTCGCAAAGACATCGCATACATGTGTTTTCAGAATTTAAAGTTTTACATGCACGTTTGCTTTACAAATCCGACTTTATAAAACAGATTAATTAAGTGATGATCTTTTAACAGTTAACTATAGAAGTTTAAAATTCTATTAAGTGCTATATATAACATATATAACATTTTCAGTTTGTATTTGAATGCTTAAGTTTCCTTCTTGCTTTTTCAGTAAGGTTTATCAGCTAATCTTAAAATGTGAAATATGGAAGAAAACATGTTCTTCATTCTTTCTTGCTCTCACAAATCATTATGTGAACATGCATTTAAAAATTATTGCGAACATGCTGTCAAAGTCTAAACATATATTTGTGATGTAGGTGCTTGTTTTTTACCGCGATAATTTTACGACAATGTTGCAAAACTGCGAATGATTTGAATGGCTTTATTTTCTACCAATATGTTTTGGACCTGGGATGTCTGCTTTTTGCTTTCGTTACTTCCGCAATGTTTTGTATGATGATGTTTTCCTCTTGCGTTGTTTTGTAAAATGATATTTTCCCCCTTGCGTTGTTTTCTCCGCTATATTTTTGTCCAGGATATTTTTGACACGATGTTTCCACCTGTAACCAAAATTATTGGATCAGTTTGATATGTACGATATATTACAATAGAATCTATAAAAATTGTTATTTATCTTTCTTTTCCTCCTCCCGTCCCCAATATAAATATAAATAGCGCCACTGGATGAGAAGAACATCAGCTAGAATTTTAAAATTAGACAAAATCCAGTCCTATACTGATGTTAGTGTTTCTGTGAAAATCCATTGCATTTCATGGAAAACGCATTGTTATCGAAAGTAAAAGTATTATGTGGAATTTAGTCAGAAATATTTCCCTTAAACAAACGAAACATAAATATATAAATTTTAGGAGAAGAAAAAGGAATTACACTTCTATTGAATAAAGTCTTAAAGGACTTTAAAATCGTGCCATATAATTTGTAAACATTTTGGGAAGAAGAGATTTAAAGTAAATCAGCTAAAAGTAGTTGATTTTATTCAACAGGGAAAGCTTCAGCTCTTGCAATGATAAAAAAATTGTTCCAAAACCACTTTTAGTAACAGAATTAGTAATTTCTCACTGGCTAACATGTTTTTTGAATGAAATATCTTGCTACTTTCTTCCATATGTAAATATTATGTATTCTCCAAAAATTCTCTCATTCCTTAAAATCTCTATGAAATAATTCCTTATTTCTCCCTACGTGACATTTAATTAAAGTCGTTTCCTTTATCTTCCCACTTAAAATATAATGCTTTATCCTTTTTACTCTGGAAAACCAAAGTCTTGGTTTACTCCTCAATCTCATTTATTTCTAACATGTGTTCTAAATAACTGAAATTTACAAAGGGAACCATCCCATCTACTGAAATGATAAGGATGTCAACTGTCAACTTATCGAGCTCCCAGTTAACTATTATTTGTTAGCGGAAAATATACTTGGAATTCTATTTCAGCATAGAAATTAACACGCGTTTAACAAAATGCTTTACAGCAG
>KK118526.1:577810-625404 GCA_000611955.2 Stegodyphus mimosarum
GTATCGTTAACTCCTCCCTATTCATTTTGAAATATTTCAGAGAAAGACAGGAAATAAAAAGAACAAATTAATCGACGACCAGAGTTACTTGCTCTGTAACAAAATGTTATGGTTATGCCTTTTTGATTATGGCACTGCATACAAAACTATCTGCCTAAAGGAAGGGACGGCTTCGTGAAAGACTTTCTGAGGGAAGTTGGCTCTTATCCATGTTCCACACTAGAACAACCACGGAAATCCACCATACTGGCAGATCGCACCCTTTAGTTCGAATCCTGGTTGATTTCTGCCAGCCATTCTCGACGGCACTTTTTATTATGAAGAATTCTTCAGATGCTTGCAGAAATCACCTAGATCCAATTTGAATCGATTCACTCATAACAAAATTTTCTTCGCTGAAATTATAATAACACCTTATACCAAAAGTAATAATACAAATACAGCTTAGCATATTCATTAACTACATAGATTATCCAAATTCTATATGTTGCCGAAGTGCCCATTTTCCTACACTTAAGTGTATTAATTTGTACTTCATGCGTATTATTTACTTGCAGTAAATACGCATGAAGTACAAAATATGAATGACGATCATCATTGATCATCATTCATATACATCAATGATTTTGTGGCAAAAGAAGGACTCAGCAGATCCGATGTTCACTGAAGGCTACATAATACTTATGATACTTTTGACCAGAGCAATGTGCACAGATGGATGAAACATGTAAAGATAAAAAAACAACAGTAAAGCAAATACCTTATCAAAGATGAGCATCAACTGCGCGTTAAAAATACTTCTACAGAAGTTTCGAGAGTGGGGCTCATCAACGGCACGAATGCATCACTTGTCATGCAATCAACATTTCCCTTGCAGTATATATATTTTGTATACAGTAAAAGTTAAACTAACAATACACATAATTTGGACGATTTGTATCGGTTAAAAAGGAGTTAGGCTATTTTTCCATTACTTTAGCTACAGAGCATTTGATGCTCAACCAGTTCTTAAGTAACTAATATTGTGCAAAATAAATTAACCTCTGAACTATAAAATTCAAATGTGGACATCTTTCCTATTTGTGCAAGATGTTCTTTCTTGATTTATTCCTTCTTTTTGTTTCATGCAAACGTAAACAGTCTACGTCCTTAAAGTGTTCATTTGTACGCAGTAGTTTTATATTTCTACGCTATTTTTAGAGTTTACGCTATGAAAAATATTGAAAAATGATACGTATTATGTCTTTGGTTATAAGCTAAGGTTATGACAATTTGTCTTCAGTAACATATTTCATTATGGCTTCTGTTAAGAGTTTTGTGGAGAACCTGACACACATGGCAGGATTCTCCATTCTTGATATAATACAACTTAGTTAAAAATTGTGGAGCCAAATCAATCTTTTAATTCATCCTAGATTCATTACATTGTTACTCAAGTACTCTCAGCAACTAATGAATGACACACCTTAATATAACTACGTGCTTTTGAGGTAATTGTTTTAGGCATGACGTAGATCAAATAATTCTATGAATTCTAATAATTTTTTATTTTATTCCAGACATATATGGATTCTTGACACAATAACAGTAGTATTGAAGAGTACATTGTCAATAGGAATTAAATATTGTTAATATAACTAGAAATCGTTTCACACTATTAATAATTATTTAAAAGATTTCACTTGAAACTCAAACTCCTCAGTTTATTTGCTAAGTATTTAAGAAACGTGAATATTCAGATTCTGTAGGCAAATGCTTCGTACTTTTATTTCCCAGAGGTAAATGTGAATAATAAAACACCGGTGTTTGCTAAAATATTTAATATTTAAACTCGACTATCCATTAGTTTCCAACGATCATCCCAGATGGTGGTATTTAATTTTAGATTCAAAATACTGCCAAACTAAAATTCCTCAGAGGATCTAGAATTGGTATTAATGCGAATTAGTTTATAATCCTAATGAATCCTCTCTGTATGAAGGACTTCCTCTCTATACTCGTTTGTTGCAGAAAAGCAATTTAAAACATAACTTTACATTGTTGAAGTCACGTCCTCTCTAGGGGATATCAACACAAAACCAAGTGGATTGATTTAAAAGACTGCTGTAAATTTGTAAAATTGTAAATAGTGAAGTTTGTATTAAAACGAAGAGTGCAAACTATTATAAAGTTTGTATTAAAAAGAAAAATGTAAACTATTACAAAGTTATAGATACGCAAGTTGTTTTAATTACAGGCCTTTCGATTAAGCTTTCCAGCATCATGCGAAAGAATTTAACGCCTTAGAGATTTCTACCTGTAATTTTAAAGGGTCATAGATTTTAAAGATTCAGAAATGAAATGAAAGAAAATGCATTAATGATTGAATTAAATGTTAACAAACACGGAAATAAAATTCAAATTTTATTACATAGTCATAGAAAAGGAGCTGTTCTCATAATGCTAAAATGCATTTCGCGAGAATTACTAAATATAATGGGACTGTAATTATCTCTTGCACTATTGAATTTAATTATCTTTTAGATGAAGGAAACATTAAGGTGTCTTTGGAAATATTTCAAATTCTGGAATAGACTTAAATTAAATGATGCTAAATATTAATTAAATTAAAATTACCTTATTAGCCTTCCAATTCATGTTATTAATTTATGGTAAATATAATTTAAGATTTAGGTTAAAGTAAAACGCCGAACAACGAGTTTTACAAGTCAGACAACAAAAGTCAGCGTTGCAAATATAACGCTGATTTTTATTGTTTGACTTCTAAAATACCAATTTAAGATATTGTGAAAACTATGGCTTAAGGAAATTGGCGCACTGTCACAGATAAAACAGCTAATGAGGAAAACGGTTATGCAACTGGCCTAAGTTTCATAAAATTTTATGAAGAGTAACGGGTGTGAAAACATAAAGAAATAGGTTCAGTAAAAAAGGAATTATGTAATCAAGATTTACGATGCACAATTAATAATCTGAATTATTAAAAATCAAATATTACGTAAACAATACTTAAATCAGAAATTGTTCCATTGAGAGACGAAAAATGTTACACTTAAAATCATTTTTCGTAGTACATAACTATTTTTATGCTATAAATAATACCACGGCGATACATTTCTGCATTATATTAACTTTATAGAAAATGATGAAAAATATCTCATTTCTTCTTTTATTTTAAATTTCTGTTCCTGAAGGAATTCCTATATGTATTAAAATACACTCATTGTCCAAACCTTTCCTGCATTTTTACAGATCTACTATTGCAATGATATTACGAGCCACCCAACGGGGGATAGTGATGAGTGCCACTGACTGTTGTACCGAAGGGCCTGGTTTCAAATTCCGGAGAAGGCACTAATGTTTGTAAATGTATAGTGTCTGTGCGGCATACGGGCACTTCAAATATGCGGCGAGCCGAAAGTCGTCTCGAGAGTTTGATGGTAGAGCAACTAGGAGTGGGAGATTCTCGCACCCGTCTTCCCCGTGCATCAAAATTCTGTAAAGTCTTATTGTCACCTGTAGGTGCCTAAGGCTCTTGCCAACGACAGACGCAATCTTGACGCCTTGCCAAGATGAATTCCGTGGGCTTGCTCTGATTTCAGGAACCTGATCTGATGTTACTGTCGATCAGATGGTATAAGTCACAAGAATACAACAGCAGCAACAGATATTAAGATCGATAAATGACAGTTTTATTAGTATTATTGCTGCTGAAACTGTTTTTCTTTGTGTCGAATATAAGCTCCATAACAGTCAAAGCTAGTACTGAATGCCAGTTTTAGATAACTTGCTTAAACAAATAAGTTTAACATGTTGTATGGTAATTATTATTTAAATTAACCAATTATTTATAAGTTCAATCTTTACACTAACTTCTCCTTTCCGTTTACTCACTAGAATGCAAATTAGTTAGCTATTAAACTAGGTTTTTTTTTTTTTTTTTTTTTTTTTTTTGCGCCTCCACGCTACTTTAGTTCCTGCCGGTCCTGATACATTGTAATTATTCGGCTTTCCGTTATTGCTGCCGGCATTTGAATCTGTTGCCCGGGTAGAGTTATGAAGCCATCTTCGTGTAATTACGTAATCTTTCATTTAAATTGAATTTGAGAGTTTTTGTTTAGTTGTATCACCACGAGCTGTGGCTAATTTTGTTAGCCCAAGGAAGCTCAATTATAGTCCAAGTTCTGTTTAAATAAAAATGTCTATTTAAACCTTTATGTGACCCTGCAGTTACTTCTAGAGATAGCGATAATTTGCTTCATGCCCCTTAGGCATTTTGGACGTATTAAATTTTACCAGATCGATCAAGGAAATCAGCTTCAAAATACAGGTCTCACCAATAGTCAAATAGAAACAGTGAATAGCTTTTGATATTTTTTGGAAGTAATCAACTTCCGGCATAATAGGCTGAATAATATCATTTTATTTAACAATACCAGAGCCGTGCCTATATATTTTTTTACCTGAGGCAAAGCGGTAAATGTGCGCCCCTGTATACAATGCAAGATTATTTATTTACCTATTTGTGTGTGGGGGAGAATAAATGAATAATACTAAATGATGTTTGAAAACAGAACCTTATACAAACACGCGCAATATATTGCATATATATACATATAATCATACATATAGAACGAATTAACTATATTTATATATATTTTATGCTCATTATGCTCATATGCTATTTCAAGTGAAAATACAATAAATCTTACAGTAATATTTAATTATAACTTTGTATATTTCACAAAGTGAAACATATATAATGATTAACAATTTTGAAATGGAAACCATTAAAAATATGCTTTTTGAAAAATGGCAAATAATATTAAGTAGTATAAATAAAACATCTGCTCAAAACTTTATGGCATTAACTTTTCAAGCATATTTAAAATTTAATATTTCTTCCTTTTAAAGAAGCAAAACCATCAATAATTTTTTCAAAATCGATTTGATTGCTTAACTCATGTTCTATAGCAAGAAAGGACATGCTTGAAAGTTTTTCTTGGCCTAGTGATGATCTCATATATTTCCTTATTACTTTTAAGTTTTTTAAAGCTTCTTTCGCCGCTAGCTACAGTAACTGGCAACGTTAAAAAAATTCTTAACGCTGCTTCCAAATTCGGATAGGACTGAACTAAATTGTAATCGTGAAATTATTTTTAAATGTTCTAAGCTTGTAGCTGCTTTTGTGTCCAGAATTACTGAAATAGCATGGTTTTTAAAACTAGATATTTCTAAATGAATTTCTTCAGAGTTCATATCATTCGGATATTTAAGTACTAAGTTATAAGCTGCTGCTTTTAAATTACTTCAATCTAATGACATTAATTGTTCACCAGTTAGAAACTTTCATAATGTCTGTAAAAATATTTTTTTCTGAAAAACTATAATTTATATCAATTGATCCCTCACAATTTGATTTATTAACGTTTCGTTTTCGTTTCTCTTCAAATTCTGATGATATATCCATCTGTAAAGCTTAAGTTTTACATTTTTCAAAAATGCATTGAGAAATATTTTCTCTCATTTCCTGTTATGAAAGACATAGTCCCTCCATTAAACGTGCGGCTTTATAGAGAGTTACAGTTTTTGCCTGCAAGGCTTTATTTACTTTTTCGATTTCTTGCAGTATTAAATTCCGTGCAGATAACAAAATTAAAAATTTAAAATTGATTTGTTTCAAAACGCTCTTATTTTCAGCCCATTGTAAAGATTTGTGATTTAATGCCATATCTTTCAATAGTCTACGTACTTCTGTTATTTGTAGATCTAATTCTTTAACAGTATTTGCTCTTAATGACCATTGTGTATCCGTATGGCATTTATATGTTTTCAAAACAGACATAAGTGCATCCTATCAACTCGATGAAGATGCAACAAAATAATAAATCCTCTATACAGCGCCAAAAAACATTAACATACTTGAATTTGTTGAAACGGCATTTTTACATTCTAAATTTAGACTATGAGCCGAACAAGGAATATACGTAGCTTGATCATTTCTTTGGCAAATAATGGCTTGCACGCCTTTGTACAATCCAGCCATACTGGCCCCTTTATCATAACCTTAAAGTACTTAAAATTTTAAATCTCCGTTTTCATTTCTCTAAAACCGAAAAATTTATTTTGTTGTTTCAATATAAGCAATAGGATTATTCAAAAACATTTATCTTACCTTATATCTTTACATCCCAGTTGACAAAGAATGACCCAATTTATTTAATCCTTCAGCATCTGATAGCTTTAGTAATCCATACAGTTCCCGCGCAACATGAGCGTGAATATAAGCCAAAAACTTCGATTCATGCGCCTCGTTTATTGGAAAATTTTATACCAAAAAAAAAGTGCAATAACTAATAATATGGTACATTTCATTTTCAGTCACCCTTGTTTATTCTTCGAATGCTATTCCAGAAGGTGTTTATGAAATTGCACAGCTCAGCAGTTATGTCGCCGTCTATGTTCAGTTAGTGGACTTTCAAGACAAGCTAACGAGAGACAGCAAAGAACAACTAATGTCGGCAGTATAACATTTTCTATGAAAGTTTAGTCTATACAATTCGTTACTGAAAGTGTAATTAATTCCTTAAAGCTACTTTCATTAACAAATTTTAATGTTAGAAAATATTATATACACTACTGTGAAAACTCATGTCCTTTGAAAATAAATTAATGCTATTGGTTTTTCTTTTTCATTTTTTAGCTGGATTGTTTATAACACAAAATTCTTTTAATAGTCACTGATGCATTCGAAATTAGGAGTTAAAAATCATAAGTTTTAAAAATAAATTTCTGAATTTTTGATTGGATAGCTAATTTGGCGCCCCTTCTATTTGTTCACCTGAAGCAAGTGCCTCGCCTGCCTCACTCTCGTCCCGGCCCTGAACAATACCATTTTATTTTTCTCATAAATGATCTAAACAGGTAATTCTTCAGTTTAAACCAGATTTTCTTTAAAAATCCACCGTGAATGTATCCTGCTATGGCAATCAATCATCATACCTCTTAATTTCAATTAATAGCAGCTTCTGAATTTAAATGGATTATTTGATTAAAATAAGGTACGCCGGTTTACTGTGGCTCTAAGGCACTAGGAAACTTGGTTCGTTTTCAAATTGTATACGTGAAAAATAACAAAATTCTTATGCAACTAGTCCATTCAACGTTCATGAGTCAAACCTCGGGAGAAATGCTAGTATTTCTCATCTTAAAGCAACTGAATTTTTAGTCGGCATTGAAAGATTCTGAAATGTTTTCGTTTTTGTGAATCAATAGCTTAAACCAGTAATCTCAAACACAAACTTCATGCCGGCTGAAAGCACGGTCTGGAAACAGCTGAAAGGCTAAAACATTTTAATAAAATTTTAAAACCATTTTAAGAAAACAAAAAAAAAGAATAATAAAATTAATTTCACTTGCTAAATATTTATCTAAACATACGTAACAAATAATAAAAACAAGGAAAGGAAAAAATTCAAATTTATATTTATTTTATATCTGAAGTCTAAAGGTTGGTTCCTGCGAGAAATTTCTTTTAGCTGTATTTCTTAATTTAAGCGTATTGACAGCTAAATATTATATTTTAGATTGATATTTCCTTCAGTAATTCAAATGTATTGAATTAACTACTCAGTAACTTACTTTTATCCTAAACCGGAAAAAACAGAATACTGAAGCGCTATAAGCTGTCGGATGGAACGTGGGAAATTCTCTTCTCTTACTCTAGTCTCGTAGCCTGGCGTACAAACATTGAGGGGCAAAGTCAAAGATATTCATTCTATCGTTTCTCTTCCAATAGCAGTTACGCCCATAAGCTCAATTCATAGCTTTATCTCTTTAAAATTACAAGCACTGTATTTACAACAATTACATATTGAAATTTATTCATGGGCCGCATAAAATTCCTTCGGGGACATACAGATAGTGACTTTGTGACCACTGGCTTAAACTATAGGTTAGATTGGGAAAGCACACTAATCCGTCTAAGGGGATGGATCTCTTCGTGGAAAAATTTCAAAGGTAACTTGGCTTGTATTCACTTTATAAATGGATCACTTGGGATCGAACCCAAGTTGAACTCACAGTACTAACCTTGGCCACTGGTGGAGTTATAGCTTAAACCACAAGTTGAACACAGAAAACAGCAGTATGTATTTGTAAACCTTCAAGTGTATCACGTTAAGCAGATTTCCTATCAATATTTTTGAAGTGCTGAACAGATGAGTTATGAACAATATTTAAGTTACAGTTAACAGAGCATAAAGCAGGTGAAGGAAGAAAAAGGTAGTTTTTTTTTTACTTCTGTTTCCAATGCTTAACATTTCTTGCTCTTGAATAGTGACATTGCTACAAGGTTTTTCCTACAATAGTTTTCCGATTTATAATACTGTCAACGATTGGTATCTTACAGTCAATAATGGTAAAAATCATTTCCTACTTTTCTTGCAATTCCCTCAAAAAGCCGATCTCCTTAGCATTTTGTGATATCAATGTCCTGAAGAAAGAAGAGGTTTTTTTTCTCCATATTTTTTATTCAAATTAGATAAAATATACCATTTAACTAATATAAACTTCCTAAATGAGTCATGAAAAATTAAAAACCCAAGTTTTCAAATTATTCGCAACTTGTGACATATTTTAAGCCAAAATAATACCGTGCAGAATATCATCATTTTCTTAGCGTTTTAATTTATATCTTAAGAATACACCGGATGAACAGAGCCATGCACAGAATAAATATGTGGGCCAAATCTTGATAAGTGTGCCTAAAAGACTAGTCCTTTTCCTTATTTATTTACTACATTTTATTGTTCATTTATTTATTTATTTATTGGTTCGATTTTTGCTTTTTGGGGGTACTCGTCTTGAATATCATTTATTAACAAATTATTTATTAACGAGTGGAAATTCACATATTAAAATGCTAAAAAGCGAATATACGTTATGTTATATCAATACATGTCCAAATCAGCACTGTGCCACGTGGAGCAGATGGTAAATTCACTAGCTCAATGTTATTGCAATTTGTTAGTAACACTCACGAGTGTAAAAGATTGTTTTAACTGTGCCCTTTGAATTACCATTTCGATCTCGCTGCGTATTTCCAGTTAAAGACTGTATTTTTATCTTTACATCTAGGTAGTTTTCCAAACCGACGTACAATAATAAAATTAACTAACTACTTAACTATATCTTGTATAAATTTTCTGTGTTTTTGATTACTCCGCATTTAAAAAGAAGTCTAAATCTCTAACAACACACACAATAGATAAAATTTTCATAAAAGATTTACTAAAAGATACTTCTGGTGCTACAATTAAAATTTAACAAAGTTTAGGCGCTGCTATTTTATGGCTAACATATACATCAATACTTAAATTTGCACAAGACAAATAACTGTAACATATAATCAATCTGACTTCAGCTATTTGCAACTTCTAGCTGTAAGCGTTAGCAAATAGAAATTACTACCCAAAACAAAATCGGCGTACAAATGGATGGCTCAGCAGAAGAAACTGCTTTCTGGTACGTTCTCAAAAATCTTTCTATATATAAATCACATGTATTTTCTTTATATTTAAATTCCGTTTAGTTTGCATTATCGCTGGTGGAAAAAATAGAAGGTGTACGAAAGAATCAGCATAAAAATAAAGAGTTTACTAAACCTGTTAGTTTTTTATTGAGAATTTACTTTTCCAAAAATGAGGTAATGAAATTTTGTGCTTGTGTATTTCCTAAATTAGATTACCAATTAAAATGTGGAAAATATTTTTTAATTAATCGAATCACCTATGATTTTATAATTGATTTTGAATGCCCTGTATATTAACAAGTAAATACATATCATTAGTAGTCATAAGTACATTCGTATTGTTGCGTTCTACGGGTTCGTAGATTTGAGAGTATCCGATGAAAACACGATGCAGAACAGTAAAAAGCACAATTTATTTACAGGAATCACTATTTACAGCACAGTTCCAAAACTGCCTTTAAAAGCGTCGAAAATCTACAATAAATACGCTGAAACAATCAGCAACACAGCTTCAGGCTGTAACTGTACAGGTAGCTTCACGGCAACACTAAACTTCTAATAAACACCGTGGAACAATCACCAATACACTGTCAAACTATACTGTAAAGATAGCTTCACGGCAAAGCACTATCTCGATTGCTTTCCGTTCACAAAACTCTCGCGTAGCTTAGCAGCTATTCTCACAATAATCACAACGCTCACACTACTTCACAATCTGCTAACTAACTACTTCACAATCTCTTCAATCTTCTCAACTAACTGCTCTCAGAAACGCAAGGGTTTATATAGCTTTTCTTTAAGTTCCACACGTTTCGAGAAATATCTCGACAGGAAATTATTCTAGAAGCTTCCCGATTGGACCATGGGATATCGCCAATTTGGTCGCCGAATGGGCGACAAAGTCGCCAATCTGGCAACCCTGCCATACATTATTTTATGGCAACCCTAGTGCTATGCCGGAAAGCTTACATACAGGCGCAACCGCCGAATTTTTCGTAACAGTATTAAAGATATTGAATACTAGAATGTTAGCAATCAGTTTTTAGGGACAGCAAAATTTACATAATTTCTAACTCAATAAAATATCCAAAACAATCCAGGGTTGAATATGGAATTATCTAAACGAGTTTTTTTGAAATAAATGAAAAGTATGTAATTAGAAATTTTATAAAGCTAGTAATAATTTTCTTCAAAACGTCTAAGTCCTTTCGGTGATAAATAACACGCCCTTGCGATTTATTATTTTTAAGTATCTCTTCTTTTTACATCAGCTTGAAATGAAGCAGGCGTAATTACTCAAAATATTTTTAATTACATAAAGACTGACTGCATAATAATGAGGTTTTAATGAAACGGCCTGCGTGAGTTCTATTTTTTATTAGTTTTCTTGCATGTTATTAACTGAATAGGGCAATATCGTCTTATTCCATTATTATAATTTCATAATGCGGTACCAAAATTAAGATTTTTTATAAGCTCAAGATATGATTTACAACAAAATATATAGAAGGTACCTGCTTTAACTCAAAACATTTTTCATGTAGAATTTTCTAAGACGGTATATATATTATACTGCAGGAAAACTATAAAATTAAGCTTTGCCTTTCCAATTAATAAAAACCTCGAAACAAGAAGAAAGAATGATTCTTTACTGAACTTTCTCATGACCCTGTCTCAGTAAATTTTGAATTGTACTTCATATTAAAATTATATTTATTTCATGCAAAATATTAATCACTTTTACTAGTGCAGGAAAAAAAATAAATGAAACAATTCCAAAAACTTATAAAAAGTGAACACATAAGTATAAATGAACGCGGCGTTTACATTAATAAATATCAAAAACTCCCATTCCCTTCCTGTCACGTTGGATGGGCTAAATATTTTGTTCAAACGTTCACCGACAACTGGCGCTGTACCATAGCGACAGCAGCAACCATTTAATCAAAATTGTATTGAAAGTCAGAATTTCATTGAAAACAGTTTATTCATATGCTAGAAGTCTATAATAAACCAACTGAATAATTATTAAGGGAAATCAGTACACATTCAGTACTGTTCTGATTGTTCTACTCTTTAAAAGCCCATTTTTAGATCAAAAATTTAAATAACTACGCATGCATTGGCAAAAAAATGCCCACTTCTATAATTTGCAAATTATAATTCATTGCACCAATCTGTTTTCTCTCTATATAAATTTTGAAAATCTTGACAGATCGTTAGTGTATTCTGTGCCTTCCTTTTCACCAGTGGTGAAGAGATTAAAAGTGTTGAAGCTGGTAGTTTCATCTGAGTTCGATCTCAGACAAATGGGCTGGCTAAATGGTTAATTCTTGAATTTTCCTCATATGCATTGGGAACATGACCCAGTTCCCCTTAGCAAGTTCTTCACGAAGTCACCTCTCCAGCCCTCGTGTGCTTTGTCATATTCAAATCACCTAACTTTTCTTTCGTATATTTTAATATACAGCATGGTCACAAAATACCTTCCTCCATATATGAAACTCTAGCGGCCTTTCCACTCCACCAGTCGAAATGAAATTTCACATTTTGTTATGTGAAGTAATGCGCTGCTCTCGAGATTGCGATGATTTAAAACAATAAAGCTCACCCGGTTACGATGACAATTTCGAAATTTTCGACTGGCAAGAGCCACTTCTTTCCCGCGTAAATTATTTAGAACACTAGAAAAACATGAATGGTGTTAGAAGAATACACGTACGACGCAAACTTTTGGCAAAAAACATTTGCACAGAGCATTGTAAAGGGCTAATGACGACGCAAGGGAAGAGAGAAAAAAAAACTTTTGTTTGAATTACAAGTTTTCAACCTGTACAACGGTACAAGTTAGAGTCATGTCCCGTAAATTTTGTTTCGTGGCATCGCTATCCCCCGAACTTCCTCCGATGGATTTCTTGTTTGGGGGTTATCTGAAATCTAATGTATATGCATCAAACCGGCGATATTTGCTAGAATTGAAAAATGCCACAAAACGTCATGTTATAAATTCCTCCTGCTGTATTACATTCGTCATTGTTATCAACAATCTCTCGCCCGCAATGCGTTCTCGTGGCAGGATCAAATCTAGATTAAAAGATGGGCAAAATGAAAAGTTATAGTTCCAGTAAAATCTTTTTCTCTCTGTTATCTTCTATTGTCCTTAGTCTTTTACAATGTTCTTCTTTGTAAATGCTTTACTCCTGCAGTTTTCGTCATACATGTATCCTTTCAACGCCACACATGGTTTTCAATGCGCTGACCAATTTGCGCAGCTGAAAACTGAGTGTTGCTATTCGAAAATTTTTCCTTCTAACCGTAACCTTGAGAGTTCTCTTGTTTGAAATCATCACTATCTCCAGGCCGTACCTTCAAACAACGATATCTGAAATTTCATTTCGATTGGATGAGCGGATAGGCGGTTAGAGGTTCATACTATATCGAAGAAACCTTTTATGACCGCCCTCTATGCACACAATGTCTGCAAAATTCCGCGACTATCCCTACCCGGCCTTTGTTTTCGCAACCATTGGTCGTAGACATATACTTCTTGTTGCAAAAACGTTTTAAATGACACAAAGATTTAGGTTTGGGCATTTTTACATTTAAAAGACTCAATTTTGTAAAAAATCTAACTTTTGTACACGTTTTCTCGGCTCATGGACTTAATTTGGGAATATCAGTATATAATATAACGTAAGGGAATGTAAGGAAAATATTACATTCTTTATAAAAAGTAAAAGAAAGAAAGTTTATTCCAATGCAACCGAAATTGTCCGAGATATTTGCGATTTCTGATGTAATTTTCAATTTATATTAAGGGTTAGGTCAATAAATAAATTAGAGTAATTCGAGGTTGACTTTTTTCCTTAAATGCCTGATGATATTCTTTTGCGATTTGCTAGTGATTTTATTTAAAAGTTTCTTTTACTTGATAAGCCGAAAGAACTATCGCTGATTAATTTATAAGTTTTCAGAGTCTAAATGTACATTATTAATATTCTCATGAAATTTCGTTACTTAAAAATCACAATCAGGTAATCGTAAAAAAGGCATTAAATAACACATTTTAAAAATTTTTATGACCAATGAAAATAATATTACGACTAGGGTAAGTGCCAATACTGAGCCTGCCAATATTGTTTAGAATGTGAATTGTATTAGGTTCTGTGAATATGTTTCATAATAATATGCGCAGAAATGTTTGTCGCGTATTCTCTTACATCAGAAAACACTTTTTAAACATTTTTGATTACATACGCAATCAAACCTTTTGCTCTGCAACGTGCGTCCCATCCCTTAACATGATTTTCGATTTCATATCAAATGTCTCTGTCAATTTCCGTCATATAGTCAAACTTTTTGTATTTCATTTCTGATAACGAGTACAAAATTATTCTTAAAGTTTTGTAACTATAAGTATAGAGATCAAAGGAAGATTTTGTTATTTTTGTAAAAGTGATTTCTTTAAATTTAAAAATACTAAAACATGAATATTTGCATCATTTAAAACATTTTTGTAATTGGAACTATATTTCTACCGCCAAGGGTTTCGAAAATAAAGGCAAGATAAAAGCTCTTGTAAACAAGGTGTATAATCAGTTATAAGATGTCTACACGAAAGTAATTTAATTTATATGAGGAAAGAATTTACTAAGTTATCAACTTGCTAAGTGTAATAAACCATTATCGCACTGTTTCCTTATTTTGCCGCATTTTAATTATTCTACGGCTAGTTTTCATATCTTAATGAGATGTCTTAAATTCTTCGGAACTACAAATTAGAGATACTAGGCTTATAGAAAAGAAACTGATCAGGGTTAATCATATTTTATGAGGTATCTTGCCTTCTGCGTTCAGACTCAAATGCTGATACTAGTGTTATATTTAGAAGGCTCCTACAAATCTTAATTTATGTCGTCTAGGGCTGGTCTGAATGTCTAGGATGAAATCAAAACAGAGAACCCTTTAATTTCGAAATTTAATCAATCTGACAGTTCGTGAATTTATCTAATACATGAATTTGTAATTAAAGGTATTCCTCACATGTTGTGCTAAAGATGCGGAGCTTTGCATGTTATCTCCATATCCAGTTAGCTAATGGAAGGTCTTGGGCTGTGTTATAAGAGACGGCATAATTGAAGGTCCACAATTTCCTGCTCTAAAAACAAACCCATCCACGCTACAACGGAGTTCGAACCAAACTATATTACGCGATAATTTCACAACCACCTATGCTCGATCCAGTTGATTTTCATTCCTTCCCTAGTCGCCTTTTAAGGGCGCGACAGTAAGGAATTAAAAGCATACCTTCCAAGTGTTCTTGCGGTGTAGGGATCAGGACTTGACTGTTGGAAGCTCAGGTGTTGGTGGACTGACGAGAGGCTGTTTTGTTATGCGACTTACTCAAAAAACACCTAATGATGCCTAGAATGTAATTTCAAATGTACATGAATTCTGTCATACATACGCCTCTGGAAGTCGTTTATAGAACTGACTGAGATCTGTACTCTAGTAGTCTCGGCTGTGGGGGTATAAAATACACAAACCGATTTCTTAGTAGTCTCGGCTGTGGGGGTATAAAATACACAAACCGATTTTTTAACAATCATATAGGTAGAGTGCCTCCAGTCTTTCAGATGTCGGTTCGTTCATTACCTCCTATTCTTAAGTATGAGTAGATCGCTTTTCCTAAAAGGAGTTAAAAGTGGCAGTGCTTCAAGTCAGATTTTCAAAATTTCCTACACTACAATAGCATTACGATTTCTTTTTCTAACAATGCTATGATAAATCTTTTATTTCTGGGAAGAGGGTGTAAAAATTTCTTTTATACTGTAATTAGGTTAACAAAGAAAAATAGACTTTTACTTTTTTACACTTTTTATTCTACTTTTTCACACTCTTAGCCAGAGAACCATTATACACGTAATCCGACAGTAAAAATTTTGCTAACGTATAATGACTTAAACCCACTTAATCATAATTCGGAAATACTCCATTTTTTGTTGCTCACTTTAATGAATATTCATGCTCTTGTCTGGTGATGAAACAATCAATTAGCAAATGTGAGCTTTGTATTCTGACGATTCTTTGTTAGACGTTCTGTTGATTTATGACTACAGAGGTTGACACAAACTTTATCGTTAAAATTCCCTAACTTTTGTTTAAGCTAGCTGTCCATGTTCAGTTAGAAAACAGTTTATTATCATGATTTATGATATCGAGTCACTGTTGTCTATAAAAACTTTTACATCCGTACTGAAGGTACAAAGAAGAGACGAACTCTGTTTTATAAGAAACTCTTAGTTTTATCGATTTTTTTTCTACTTTTAGTTTAGATATCTGTGTTAATTATTTTTCATAATATATCACTCTGTTTAAATGAATCTCACAGAAATTTTTATGCAATATGAGACTTACATGTGATATATAGTTTGAATTAAATAAATCAAAATTAGTTTGCTGCTCTAAACTAAACTAAATTCAGGGGCGCAACATTCCTTAGTGAGCCATGGCCTGCAGTGATTTGATATGTGCTTTCTTGACCGTGGCCTCTGGGGTGCATGAGCATATACCCTGAACAAGTGGTCAGCTTGTTTCAGGCCCCACCGGTGTTTGATACCCAAGCGAACTTGGTACTTAATTTACCGATCCACTCAAAGGATGAAAGACTGAGTCAACCTTGTCCAGGCCAGGGATCGAACCCCCGATCTTTGGTGCTACTGCTCCGGGCCTCAGTTTAGCAATTCAAAGAACATAAATGTATGGAAAGTTACGAGAAAGTTACTCTTAAAAATAAACAAAACGGTATGATGATAACACAAAGGGTATGGATAAGTTTGCAATGAAGTTATGAAATCATTATCAGTTATTATGCAGTCATTATCAGTATCTTAAATCACTTAATTAGAAAATCAATTGATACTGCTTGCAAATTAAACTTCAGCAAAATATGAAGTCTTACCACGCTTCGAAAGGACAAAAATAAAAATAAGAAAATATGAAAGGCTTCAGATCTTAACGTCGCACCAGAATATTTGTTGAGGTTTTTTTATGCTCTCGCTGAGCATCGCAGGTAAAAACATGCTCTTGGACTCATTTCTGCTAACACATTTTTTTTTGTCTTTTTAGCTTTATTATTAAGCATCGCTTACGCCATATTGAATTCAAGAGTAACTTCGCAAAATATTTGAAAACAGCGTATTTTAAAAATTTCCTACAGAGTATTAAGGCTCTTTGCATATCTTTTTTTTTATTCATTATATCATTTTTTAAACTAGCCGCCCGAGAAGCCAGGGACCTAAAGTTTAACCATCATCCAAGTTAAACGCTGTGTAGACGTTAAGGGGCTTGAGGAGTTGACTTGTTAACTACCCCAGAGACTTGAGGAGGGTGTAAAAGACACTTCATTTGAAACTAAATAAGATGAACAAAAGGCACTCGAGGTGCATATAACTTCGCCAGCATTTATGGTAAAAAACTTAAAACAGCAGATCAAATGTAAAGCTTAAATGAACTAATAGCCAAAGGCTACACAGAGCAATTTAACGCAAAGTTGGTTCAGAACTTCACACGCGTGAATTTCAATTATCGGTAATTACAATGTAAGGCCGAAAACAGGAACTCTCATCTAGAATAGCACACCTAGCAATGTGACCATGAGTTGTAGAACAAGCTCTGAGTTAACACTCACAAAACCTCATTTCAATAAGGGGAACTAATTTGCATTCTGGCGCAAAACTGTGAGAAAGAACTGGCAATACATATTCAAAACACAAATAACTTGTTTTTCAAATTAAAGGAGACTCACATGATTTTGAATCCCGTGATTTGCAACTGAGCAACAAAAAAGTTAAATTTGGAAGTTAAATATCTTACGCTTTACTGAATAGCAACAAGCTGGTGCGTGGAGATAATAAGTCTTGTATTTGAGGCAGTAGCAACACATTGCTTTCAAATAGCTGAATTTGTGGAATAAAATTGAAAGTTAAATATATTACACATTACCAAATGGTAACAGTCTGGCGCGAGGGAGATAAAAATGCTTTATTTTGACACTTCGTTCTGGCTTACAAATCGCTTAGTTTGTTAAAGAATAAAAAATTTGTTACATTTGTGCAAAATATGAAATAAATCAAAAACAAATTCGAAGGCAGGACTTTGTGGTATTGAAAATTTGGTAGTTCTAGATGCCGTCGTTTCATAATGTAAGAAACATACAGATTTTTTATTTTTTTTTTTAAATTACACATCGCGTTAACATTTCGCGGCAACAGTTTGAAGAGTGATTCGGACACATAAGTGAAACCGAGAAAAAAGTAAAAATAAATAAATTCCTGAAATATAATTTTCATGTAAAGGGAATTTTATTTTTTCTTACACCCTCTAACTATTTGATTTTATGAAAGATCAGAGATTTTCGTTCATCGGCTCTTAAAATTACGATCTAAATATTTAAACATGTTAAAAGCGCCGAAAGTTCGTATTTTTAATTGGTAGCAACCTATGAAAAATAAATAAACAAACTAAAGTAATCTTTTTTATTTTACGAAGTTAGAGCCTGAACAGATTGTAGAGACATTAGGTTTTTTAGAAACCGGAGACATGAAAAATGTGCAATTCCTTCGCCGGGAATCGAACCACGGACCTCTGAAATACCGGCTCAGTGTGTTGACCATTACACCACGAAGGCACGCTAAGAATGTGGGAGATATACCTTATATACTCCCCTTTTTAAAGGGCGACTAGGGTTTTAGGGGACCTAGTCGCCAATTCCTGGGAGTGGAGAGTCATCATCCACAACCCTTTTAGTTCGGGCGCCAGTATAGAGACATTAGGTTTTTTAGAAACCGGAGACATGAAAAATATGGAATTCCTTCGCCGGGAATCGAACCACGGACCTCTGAAATACCGGCTCAGTGTGCTGACCATTACACCACGAAGGCACGCTAAGAATGTGGGAGATATACCTTATAAGATTATTACAGGTATTTCTAAAATATTGCAACTTTATGCTATAGAAATAAATAGTAGGGCAAAATTATGTCAGTATGGTTTCTTAACAAATACCAGCTGTATTATACGATTTTGTTTTCTCAGAACCACTTATTTTTTTTTAACTTTCCCAATATCTCAGATAAGCCTCTTTACCTTATTGCATTTATTTCTCCTCTGCTTATATAGCATTGGATTGTTACACGTTATTTAACACTGGCATCTAACGAAAGTTTTCCAAATGTGTTGTTTGGTTTATTTTATTTAACTTACATTTCGTTAGCCTCAATGAATATGTTATACAGAGCAATTTAATGAGTTTTAAATAATTAGTACTGTACACTGAACTGCAGTACTAATTATTGTATAATAATTAAGTTACCTGTGTCTTATTTTTTCTAATTAATCAAATGATTTAACGCAAAGTCATACAAAAGATTACAATAAATGTCTGCTTATAGGTAAATTAAAGTCTGTTACCTCAACTGTTCGTGTAAAAAATTGATTGATAATGAACAATGCAAGTTTGGAATTTTATTACCCCTTTGTTCAGATGCTGTTACAAGTTATTAAAATTTAACTCATAAAATAATAACACAATTTTAGTGAATTATCTTCTACTCTAAGAATAATATATTAGTTTATAACGCTTGAGTTGGAGAATTCAATATCAGAGACTTCATTTTTCTTGTAATTTCTAATTTGAATATATTGACTCAAAATTTTTTTTATGATGTAAGAGAAAGCAAACACCGAATTGAGTAAATTTTAAAAACATTAGCAGATTTATTATTTTGAGTTTTGTAATCCGAAATTACTAGTAATTTAGCTCGAATTTCTGGAAAGTTTCCTTTAGAAAATGTTTCAGAAGATTGTTGCAGAGCGAAACTTTGCATCACACTAATAACCACGAATCTGCGTTCTTTGCTAGTTATACCTACAATTGTTTATGCAACGTCAAATTAGTTATCTTTTGTTTTCACCCGTATACGCTAAATACGGGATTTTATAAAAGATATAGCTAGATTTTTTGCTTTATATTTCGTATTTTTCTTTCCTTTTTCAGTTAGTTTTCGTGCATATCTAACAATTAATTAGTCAGCTCGACTGAGACTAGCGAAAGAATGTGAAAAATTGTTTAAAGTACATACAGTACACTGTTAGTAAAAATCTAAGCTATTAATATAGTGATCTGATACAGCTTGAGTCAAATAATATTGTTTATCATCGTATTTATAATTTTACAGCAAGTTCAAACGCATTCTCCTCATAAGTTGCACACAGGTTCGACGCCAGACGATCGAGCCGTTAGCAGATGTCAGAATAACATGCTTCGATACTACAGAAGCAATAACTTCCTCAGCAAAATCTCTATTTGACATTACAATAGCCATAATATTACAATCAATGTCAAACCATTTTAGCGATCTGTAACATCTCTGTCAATAAAATAACTCAGTTTCAGTGGATTCTGTAGTTCTTCTGATGTCGTCTGCTGCATAACGAATCAGATGATTTAAAATACAGTAGAAGAACTGAAAAAAGCATACCTCAGTCAGTCAGCGAAAGGTACTAGATACAGCAAGTACACAAAATACTCTAAAACTCTCAACAAAGTAGAACTATCAAACACTTACTCCTAGCAAGAACTGTCTCTTCGACTAAGGAAGGTAGTTAAATGTTCATACCGTTGAAACCTCGCAGGTTAATTCGGATACTGCTTCCACGCATTTAATATCTTTAGCTTGTTACAGATATTATAAGCAATATTATTAATCATTATTAAGCTTTTTACAAGAAACTTCATATTGTGTATGTTCAGTTGTGCAGATATTCATACGTTAAAATATAAAATCTAAGCCTATAAAGTATTTCTCCCGCCTTCTTCGCATGCCTTCGTGGTGTAGTGGTCAGCACGCTCGACGCGTCACCGACAGGACTGTGGTTCGATTCGTTGCGAAGGCGTTGCTCATTTTTCATCACTCCTGCTTCCGAAATAACCTAATGACTCTACACTCACTAGCGCCTGAACCAAAAACGTAATGGATAATTGTTGAAACTATCGCCGTTAAAACTGTTACCAACACCACATGATTTGTGCATGCGCGCAGCCAAAATGAAACGGAACTCTAACTGAACTTTAGTGCTCGTAATGAACGTTTGAGTTAACGATGTAACCAGTATCTTCTCTCTGTATTGTCTATGTAATTAGTTAGTAATGTAAATTAAACGAATCTTATTATCTTGGAAGGCTCTCTTTTTTGAGATGAGTAGTGTCTTTGATGTGTGCAATTAATAAAAACATTCCTGGGTATACCTATGCAGAAGAACGAGAAAGAAGATCGATTGAAAAGGTAAGCCTGTTTTACCTTTATTCTAAGAATGATTATCTTGTTAATCATAACAACATTTTTTGGCATCCCGTGCCGTGAAGAAAGCGAATTAATTGAAGACTGATATTGTTGATTTTATGTCTTTTGAATTTGAAAGGCACTTATTGAATTCTCGAGATTTTATATGTTATATATTTGATTCAATAAACATGTCTCTAGAAGATATTACTAAACTAAAGAAAAAGAGAGGTTGTTTGAGAACGTCCATTACCAGAATTCTTAAGAAAATAGAATTAGAACTAGATTAAGTCTTCTGTTGATATAAATTTCCTAGAAGACTTATGAATGACAAGTTTGATTGTCATTCAACAGTTATGAGGCTGATTCTGAAATCGAAAATGTTTTAAAACCAGAAGAATTAGATGAAGAGATTAAAACTACAGAATATTATCGCGAAAGAATTCTGTTGGGGAAATTTAGAGCGAAAAAAAGGATTCAGTTGTCAAACCAAAACTCTACTGTTAATGATACAAATCCATCTAATTCTCAATTATCTTCTCAAACACT
Organism: Stegodyphus mimosarum; assembly: GCA_000611955.2. NCBI lineage: Eukaryota > Metazoa > Arthropoda > Arachnida > Araneae > Eresidae > Stegodyphus > Stegodyphus mimosarum. The sequence goes on from KK118526.1 coordinate 599,234, forward strand.
AGAAAGTAATAGACGAGAACATATTAAATTGCCGAAAATATTTATTCCGAAATTTTATGGTGATATCAGCCAATGGCTTTCAGTTTGGAACTGTTTTAAACTGGCTATTCACAAACACGAATCCTTTGAAAAGATAGATAAGTTTATTTATATGTGTGCACATTTAGGAGGAACTGCATTAAACAATACAAGGATTTTCACTTTCTTCCGAAAATTATGATTCAGCTATTAATTTACTACAAGCTAGATTCGGAAGTAAAGATGTGTTGATTAATACACACTTGGATAATGTTCTGAAAATCAACCCATTGAGAAATTCTAACGATATTAAAGCATTTAGAAAACTATTCGATCATTGTCAGACTCACATACGCAGTTTAGAAGCACTAAATGTTGCATCTGACACTTATAGAAGTATTCTATGTCCAATCCTTCTCAAGTCCCTTCCTTCTGATTTAGTTCTTGAGTATAACAAATAAGAAAGGGAAAGTTTGAAATATGTTTTACACAATCTAATGGGGTTTATTTCTCAGCAATTAATTGCACGTGAAAAAACAGCTTTGCAATCGAAACAAGCGGCGTCAATATTTTCTTCCCACCAACAAACAAAACATGAAAGCAAGCTGTCAACTTGGCATGATAAACGCGTACCGGATGTAGCGTCTGCCTCGCAGTTACTGTCTACGGATGAGAATCGAAATTATAAACATTCGAACTGCATATTTTGTGATTCAGATCATCAAAGTTCAGAATTTCCCAATGCAAACCGTTTATCCTTAGAGGATAGAAAGCAAAAATTAATAAAGAATGCAGGTTGTTTTAAATGCTTGAAACCGAAACATGTTTCTCGTTTATGCAAAGCCAAAGTTAGATGTTGCATATTAAGGGTGATTCTCACGGAAATAATTCTACAGACGTTAATGGGGATGAAAATGATAAAAAAATACTGTGTTCTGACGAATAAATCTTGCATTAGTTAGTTAATTTGCAAACTTTAGTAGTAACACTTCGCGAGGATGGCATCGAAAAATATGTGAGAATTTTAACAGATAGTGGTTCTCAGCGATCCTACATTTCGAAGTATGCAGTTAGAATTATAAAACAAGTGGTAAAGAAGAATTAATCCATGGTTTGTTCGGAAGAATTGAAAAGAAAGAAAGTCATAGTAAATATTTAATTCGATTGAGTAGTCTTAAAGGTGATTATCACTGTAACTTTCAAACTTTGGATCAGGATAAAATATACTGACATTCCTCAAATTGGTAACGGAACTGCGAAAACATGGAATTTATTTAACTGACATGCAAAATAAATCTGTGAGTTTGATGTGTGAAAAATCGCCTATAGAAGTTCATGTTCTTATTAGGCATAGATGTAACGGGAAAACTTCTAACAAGGAAGGTTAGACAACTAGCATGTAGATTGTCATGTGTGCACACCAAATTAGGCTGGATAATGATGGGGAAAACTGAAAAGCGTAAATTCTCTAACAGTACGAAAACTGTATTGTCACTTCATGTTAATGATGCTAAAATTTCTGATTTACGGTGTCTTGACTCGTTAGGAATAACTAAGGTGACCAATCGTCGTCCTTTAGAGAGGACAGTCCTCCTGTAGGCTCTGTCTTTCCTCAAGAAGTGTCTTCCCAACTGTCCTCCTTTTCAATATTTTACAACTAATCTGTTTATCTCTGTATTATTTAAAGATGCCGCGTCGAAATGTTACTCGTCAGTCGTCATGCGATGGTGCAGTTCGGAAAACCATGATTGTAAAACGCATACATAGCACATTCTGGGCATATAAAAACTTCACGCACCCACACTTGTCTCGCACTCTCACACTTTTGCGCACTTTGTTTATTTTAATGTGTCTATAATATTATAGTTCACGTTTACATCTGACGAAAATATGAATTTCTTTCTTTCACTGTATAATTATTACTCAGGTAAGTGCCTTACTAAGTAGAATTCACGTTTTATTTCTTCATTAATATAATTTTATTATACAACTCTGTTTTCAACACAAATATAAAATAATTTAAAATTTAAATATAGATTTAGTAAAGTTTTATAGCTTTTGTTATTAAAGATTTAGTTTTATTTATTAATAATGGGCTTATGTTGTTCGTGTAGCCTCGTGTCCTTCTTTTCATTGTAAAAAAAATTGGCCTTACAATAACGGATCCTGCCACAGACCAAACAAGAAAGGAAATAGATGAAATCGCTAAAGATTATTTTCGTCAGTCATTAAGAAGACATAATGAGGGAAGATATCAGGTGTCTCTTCCTTGGTTAGAAGGGCATGCGGTTTTATCTGATAACACATTAATATCAGAGAAACGGTTAAAATCCTGCGTAAAAACTCTTCAGCCAAAAAACCGTCTGAAAGAATATGAAAATATTTTTAACGAATGAGCTGAAGAAGGTATCAAAGAATCTGTTGAAGATGAGAAAACCGAAAATTGTCATTACCTACTACATAGGATGTAATTAATTAAATTATTGGAATTAATACCGAGTATTTTAAACAAATTTCGCCTAGGTAAATAGTAAATATGGGGTTATTTCAGGTATACGCAAGGCCGTTTTTGCAAATAGGTGTCTGTCCTCGAGATAGAGATTTTTTTAGATTTCTATGATGTGAAGAAGGAGATTCCGAAAACTTGAAAATATATCGACATAAGCGCGTTGTGTTTGGCGTTAATGCCAGTTTTTTTTCTATCCGCAACTCTGAATTATCATCTCGAGTATGTTCACGAACACCAACAAGAGACAGCTAAGAAATTAAGTGAATCAATGTATGTTGATAACTGTTTGGCCAACATTGACAATATTTAAGAACTAAACACTTTCATTGACGTATCAAAAGAAATTATGTCGACTGCTAAATTTGATTTAAGAGTATGGTGTTACAATGAACTTAGCTGTAAAACTTTGAAAGGAAATCCTTACTGTAAAGACTCCGATAAAAAAGCATTAGTTCTGGGATTAAAATGGAATTTATCAGATGACACGTTGTCCTGTGACTTTAAAGACAGTTCTGTGAAACAGCCTGTCAACAGAAGAAATATATGGTCAATAGTACACAAGATTTTGGACCCGATTGGGTTTACAGCTCCTGTTACTATGCTTCCAAACCTAATGCTTCAAAAATGCTGGAAACAAAAGATTTCATGGGATAACAATTTACCTAAAAGCATTTCAGACAAATTCGAAAGTTCGGAAAATAAATTACAGATTTTTGAAAAAGTAGCTATACCCAGAAGAAATTTTGCTGATTTGGAAAGAATCTCCGATTTACGCGAGTAAATCTGCTTATGCCAAATGCACATTTATGCGAAACTGTAACGAAAATTCTATTAGCCTCATTAGCTCGATCCAGAGTGGCACCTATTAAGCCCATCTCCATACCACGACTAGAACTCTTAGCTTGTACCTTTGACGCTAGACTGGCACATCGTGTTAAGGAAGATTTGAGAATAGAAACTTTGCCTATTTATTATTGGAGCTATTCCATGGATGCATTATTTTGGATCAAAAAGGGCCATTTTCATCTGCAATGGAGTGAACGAAATCCGTATTCTAACTGATCCAAACTACTGGAATTATGTTTCTGGAACGCAAAATCCAACAGACCTCCCTTTTCGAGGATGCAGTCCTAAAACCTTGGTCAAATCGAAATGGTGGGAAGATCCCCACTGGTTGAGAAATGATCCATAAAAATGGCCTACCTCTGAAATTCTACCGAATTTTGACATTATGAATTCTGAAAGAAAGAAGACAATAATTTCTACATTTAATTCGGAAGTTATGACGGAAATTGATTTTGATAAGATTTCTTCATACCGTGCTATTTTTAAAGATAATATTTTGGATTTTCCGTTTTGTTAAAAAAGTCCTAATGAAAGAACTTTTGGAAAAATTACAGCGGATGAAATTAAAGGAGCCGAATTAATTCTTCTGAGATTAGTGCTGAGTGAGTTATTTTCTGGATTAGATGACAAAGGATTACGTGTACTTCAACCAATGACTGATTTTAACGGAATCCTTCAGGTTAAAATCAGAATTCTGAGAAGAGGTGATATAGAAAATTTTAGATTTGCTATTATTCTTCCATCTGATCATCTTACTGTAGTGAAATTAATTAGAGCTAAACATGAAATGACTAATCATGCAGGAGTACAATTTTTGATATCCGCTTTACGAGAAGAATTTGGATTTTGAAAACACAAAAGACTGTCAAGAAAGTCATAAGAAGCTGTGTTGCATGTCAAAGATTCGATGCTACTTCTTCGAAAACACCCATTGCTCCTCTTCCAGAAGACCAAGTAAGAGAAGCAGTGGTGTTTGAGATTGTAGTTGTTGACTTGATTGGAACATTGATACTGAAGGGAAATAAAGAATTGTGGATAGTAATTTTTACCTGTGCTGTTTTTCGTGCAGTATATTTGGAATTGATTTTTCCCTATCGACTGAAAGTTTTCTTCAAGCGCTAAGACGTTTCATTGCTAGACGTAGCAGACTTCACACCATCTATTCCGACAATGGAACGAATTTCAAAGGAAGTGACAGATTATTCAAAAGCTTAAATTGGGATAAAATCTTAGAACATGCTAGTATCCACAGGATCACATGGAAATTTCCTCCGCCATCAGCTCCTTGGTGGGGAGGATAGTGGGAGAGATTAACAGGAGTCTTGAGAAGAATCCTTCGTAAAGTTTTAGGACGATCATCCCTCAATCCTGAAGAAATGATAACAATTTTATGCGACTGTGAAGCAATAATGAATAGTCGTCCATTGACGTATGTCTCGGAAGATGCCGAAGATTTATCTCCGATCACACCTTCCATGTTTCTGCATGAAATTTGACAAATTGGAGTTCCTGATTTGGATAATATAGATGCAAAATCATTGAACAAAAGGCTTATTTACCGACAAAAACTTTTATAAAATCTACGTCAGAGATTTCGAATCGAATATCTCAGACAGTTACGGCAAAATTATGAACATGTAAAAACCTCACAACCTCTGAAAATAGGAGATTTAGTTTTAGTGTCCGATGATAATAAAAAACGAACAGATTGGCTATTGGCGAAAGTAAGCGAGATTTTCAAGTCTCGGGATGGACATGTGCGTTTAGTTAAGGTCAAGACTACGCTTGAAGAAGTTTTGCGATCAACCAAGCGTTTCTATCTTTTGGAGATAATATCCTCAGATGAACATTCTAAGTTTAGGAATATGGTAAGCAGCTTTTCTGATAAGACGGATATTTACTCCAATCCTGATGTTCGAAAAGATTCACCTCAAGACCTTAAGAGGGAAAAGATTCCATCGATAACTACAAAAAGTGGTCGAAAGTTAAAACCATTCCAAAAGTTTCCGTTTTAAATGTGACTTCTCGGCAAATTTAAAGATGGGAGTGTGTTGAAACTATCGCCGTTAAAATTGTTACCAGCACCCATGTGATTTGTGCATGCGCGCAGCCAAAATGAAACAGAACTGTAACTGAACTTTAGTACTCGTAATGGACGTTTGAGTTAACGATGTAGCCAGTACCTTCTCTCTGTGTTGTGTTTGTAATTAGTTAGTAATGTAAATTAAACGAATCTTATTATCTTAGAAGGCTCTCTTTTTTGAGATGAGTAGTGCCTTTGATGTGTGCAATTAATAAAAATATTCCTGGATAAAACCTTTGGAGAAGAACGAGAAAGAAGATCGACTGAAAAGTAACCCTTTTTTACCTTTATTCTAAGAATGATTATCTTTTTAATCATAACAACAATGATGATTCTTCACCACCGAGATTTGGCTAGTGGGTCCCCAAAATCCCAGTCGCCCTTTAAAAGAGGGAGTAAATAAGTTATTTCTCCCGTCTTCTTCGCATGCCTTCGTGGTGTAGTGGTCAGCACGCTCGACGCGTAAACGAGAGATCCGTGGTTCGATTCCCGGCGAAGGCGTTTCTCATTTTTCATCACTTCTTGACCAAGCAAAACATTCTCCGATGGTCACACCTTGTCAAAATGGGTTTACGTTTACAATTTATCATTTTACTTCGGTCAAATTTAATTTACATGCATTTTTCACGTATTTAAATTATACACATGTAAATCTGTACTTTTGATATCAGCTGCTAACTTCACCACTTCTTCGATAATGTATCTTTTTGACAGGAAACGTTCTGTCACATTTTTGCAAATCACTTACATATGGCTCTTGACGCATTTATTCGGACTTCATATTTCTTAATACCTCAACTTCAAACTTTTCTATAGTACGAAAGAGATCAGACATTATTATATAGTATTGTCATGTTTAAATAAAATTCTAATTGTAACAGCAGACATATCTTTTATATAACATGTTCAATATGATATATTCAACATGTTTCTTTTTTTCCCGATTTTGTATTATTTTATATTATCCTTCATAAACAACCACGTATGAGTATATTTGTGCCATCTTTGGTCATTTATTCTTTCAAATGGGTAGTTAAATCGTATTATCAGAATTGACATCTTAAGCCTAGATAACAGCAGTATGACGTTTTTCACCTCGAACTTAATGTTAATTAAAAACACGGCTAAATAAACGAAATCTGAGAACCTTCTTATTCTTCATATTCTACCATCAAACTTCAGAAAAAATGGGCCGGCACGCAAATTGATAAAGACGTTATACTAGAGAGCATTTCGGAAAAGGCGTTACACTCATGAACTTTACCATTATGTTAGTAGCTGGAATTAAACAATCATTGTAAAATACTTTTGTTTGCTTTGCTGCATTACATTAAGTTCCTCTAACCAATTTGATTTTAGTTTACGTCTTTCCTATAGCCTTATTTTATCACGAATTCTGTCATTCCAGAGTTTGTGAGGATTTGAGTAGCGAGTAGTTTAGTATGAATGAAATGGTCATAAACCATGACGAATAGCTCGCAAACATATGAGAGTTTGAATTAATGCCCATCCAGCTTGCCACTTTGCTAATAACCGCTATCTCCTGTAAGACTGGAATTTAAAGGTATACGTTGTTCGTTGTCTTTTCGCAACTTCGAGCTTCTTTTTTAAAATAATTAGATAATGATTGTGTCTACCTCATTGTTAAAGGCCAGTTAGGTTTTCACCACTAAGTCCAGGCGCTTTTCACCATCATGCAACTGGTAAACTTCTTTTACAATATTTTTTTTTAACCTTCACAAGTGATGGGACAAAATAAATTAAAGTAAATATGTTGTGTGTTACCAGAAGTAATTAAGATAGTAGCGATAACTCACTAAATTAGCTTTCACATAACACCTAAAGAACAGCAAATTTACTTGATCTAATTAAAAATTGGATACAACCCCATGTAATACAACTTCAAATTATTTTGAAATTTTTTAAGTTGTCATTCATATAAATAAAATTTAAGTTGTTTCAAAATAAATTTCAAGTATTTTTTAAAGGCTACAAAATTCAAGAAACATTCCGTTTGCATTTAAGCATTTGATATTTACTGTGAACATACTCTAAAAATATTTGTTCCAGTACATCCGTGGATTACGCATCTAACAGGAAAAATACGAATTGTTAAAAACTCGGAACTTCAAAGAAATTTTAACTAGAATCCTCACATCTTTCCAAGAAACAGGACAAGAATATGGGAAAAGGAGAAGGGGGAAAGAGGATTTGAGCTAGAGAATAATTATTGTATCTCTTTTTCTTCGAATATAAAATGGAAATTCGGTACTTGATGTCAAAGTGTACTGAAATTTAAAACGAGAAAAAGGCAGTAGAAACATCTCTGACAAAAAAACGCATCTTCGCTTTCAGAAAGTTGGGCTATACGTTTCTCAAGCTTCCACGTTTAAAATTCTCCTAAGTTCCATCGCCTTCTAAAACTAAAAAACACTTAAGAGTCTTATCTCACCACTAGAAGATACTTCTTTTAAACGTAGAATATATAGTTAAAAAAAACGCGTCTTTAAAATTCTTCAAAAGGCTTTGATGTGGAATATATCTCCGTCTGCACTCAAACTTTTATTGTAAGAAATGTTGCATTCAAACTCATCAAATAAGTTCTGCTTACAACTTTGTTCCCTAGAAATTTCATTTGGACAAATATTTTCAGAAATATTTTTAATGGCAATGCATCTCTATATAGAGCATTTAGCTTTATTCTCTTTAAAGCCTAATTAAATCAATTTAAATCTTGAAGAACATTGTTTTTCATAAACTTTCCACATCATGTTTTGAGAATACTTTTGGATTTTCACATAAAATTCTATTTTATGCGGCGCGTTGAGCTTATTTTTAAGTACCGCCAAAGGCCTCTGAGCACTTCAGTGAAAGGTAAAAGCTTTTAGTAGCTGTACGCCTTTAGAACCATCACCACTGATTCGGATTCGGATTTTATAAACGCGGTTCGAAGAGAATTTTTTTATTAGAAAAACAAATTTTGTGTTTAAAATGTATAAATAATTTTGCTCATAAAGTAATATAAGGATATTAACATGGAATGCTTGAATTTAGAAAATATAAAAAACTATACTGTTAGAAAAAGTAAATAATTTTTATTTGTTGGTTTTATATTAATAATATTGTAATTAACAGGATAAAAAGCAACAATCTGCTAGAAAATTTACATAGAATTGTTTAAATTAATTTTATTGGACATTGAATATTACGTTGCGTACTCAATAACAGTATAAATTAATGATGAATTAGAAATATTTGCTTATTTACTTAGAAGAATACTGCGTCATCAAAGAAATAGCACTCATTCACCTGCGAATACATTTAAGAGAGCAATAAGATTATTAAAAAGCCTAAAATATAAGTTAAAAGTAATTATCGCAGTAAAAGAAATAAAAACTAACCCGGTGGCGAAGTGGCTACAGTTCCGCGCAGCTGCACTACAGGTCCGTGGTTCGATCCCGGGCTTGGGCAAAGGGTTCTCGCGACAAGCTCACTACTTGTCCAGCGCATATGCTGATGCACTCCGGGGCTCAAAACGGTCAAGAAAGCAGAAAAAAGGCACTGCAGGCCGTGGCCCACTAGGGCTGTTACGAAACTGATTTTTTTTAACCTTTTACCAAATTTTGGCGACCTCTTATCAAATTTCATGAAATAAAATACCCTTACCTTGATTGTTCTTCTCCTTTCCAGTGAATTATGGCTTCTAGTCTCGCCTGCGAGCTTGCACCGCCTCCTGTTACTGAACCGGCTGTTTCATACTTTTTCTGAGTTTAAACAAAAGTCCGTTAAATTTTTTTCAAAATACAAAATAAATTAAAAAACCATTTAATTTTGGCTTCGATTTGTTCATGTTCGAGACGAGGATTATGTGTATTAAAAATTCAGTCGCTGTAGGTTCAGTCGTTTTTCAATATTGCGAGGAACATACATATAGATTCTCCATTATTAGCATTACAGGGCTATTAGTCTCAAAGCTTACTCTTGGTTCATATCACGTTTGTCCCCGAATCACTTTTCAAACTGTTGCCATCAATTATCACGATGCGTTATTTTTTTAAAAAGTTAACTAATGAAGAATTTGTATGCACGTATGTAGCTCTGTATAAAAATGGCTATACCTAGAGTCATCGAATTCTTTTTACGCGTAGTTCTCCACCTGAACATGGCATGGCGAAGCACGCATTTTCAGTTTCGAGTTTCTTTTTTATGTGTTTCATATTTTGTACACATTAGACAGCGATCTGAAAGCGAGAAGTGGCAACACCGTTCAAAATAAAATGCTTTTGTCTCCAGCTCTCTAGACTGTTGCTATTCGACAAAAATGTAACAGTTATTTTTCAGTTTAAATCCACAAATTTGGCTGTTTGAAAGCAATATGGTGACATTACCTCAAATAAAATACTTATTATCTTCACCCGCAGAGTATTGCCATTCTGTAAAACGTAACGCGTTTAACTTTCAAATTTAATCTTTGTCTTACTGAAGAGCAAAACAAATGATTGTAAAGCAATAAACGCATAATTAAAAATATTTTCTAGTTTTTAATTTGAATAATTTAAATAAAAATGCTTTGACATCATGAGATGTCTAATTAGAAATATTGAATATTTTTATGAAATGGCTCTAAATGAACTCGTAAAATTATTATATACTTTTCTTTTCTTTTTCATGTAACACTTTTAGGCATCTCGCCGCTTAAAAGGCTAGCTTTTAAAGAAATGCTATAGCGAATATAAAAAAATGTAATTAACCCCTAATTCTCTAACTGGAATTCTAACGCTATGTTGGTTTTAAATAGTCTGTGACTTTGCTGCTGAATTGTATATATAAGTGCAAAGAAATTGATGCTTAATATAAAAGCTAAAAAGGCAAAAAAAATATGTTAGCTGGAGTGAGTCCAAGAGCGATTGGTCATCTGCGATGCTCAAAGGGAATATAAAATGCCTCAAGTAATCATCAGGTCCAACGTTAAAATCTGAATCCTTACTCATTTTCTTTTTTCCCCATCCTTTTCTTTTCTTTCTAAGTTTTTCATTTAGTGACTAAATGAAAAGCTGGCGGCTTGAACGGGTAATAATTCGAAAAAAAAATAACGTATTACAAACGTTATTGAAATGATTAAGTTAAAGCTTTTAAAACTTTTCAAAACAGTGAAATGTTATTAAAAACATCATATAAGTTCCCCAAACGGAGTAGCCGTAGGTGACAGTCTACTATATCTTGAGGAATGTAACTTAATACTGACATTATCTTATTAATCACCTTATTAATCATATAATGCTTATTAATCGAGACTTTGTTAAAATAGTATTTGTTGAAATAGTAGATGTGCTGGGTACTATGGCCGACTATGTTAAAATTCAACGACAGTTGAAGAACAGAAGCTCTCCTCATTCTTTCTTAAAATCTGTGAGAAGCAAGAATTCTGATCCTGGAATAAGATAATATTTAATAATAAAATCTAATTTAATGCCTTTTATTAGGTTGATTTGTTTTTTTAATACGCAGAAAAGCCAGAGAAGAATTCTGAAAATTGATATTAATGCCAGCCGTCCAAACTGGCGACGGATAAATTACGATGTAAGGCATTATGATCGTACTTTGAAACCATAATCTCCAGTTTATTGGTGTTATAATAAAGCTTTACAAAGATACTGGTAGATTAAAATAAAATATTAAATCGTTCATAAAAACTGAACTTACAAAATAATTCCCAATTCTATCCAACCATAATATGCTACGAATATGAGGCTCTAGATGTAGATTGAAGCCCTTTATGTGGTTTTGTTAGGATATTGAATATTAAATTAAAAATAAAATATTTCTTTAATCGCACAAATGAGATTAGTAATACTGAGTTGGTAAGAAAGTAATTTTTGTTTCCACAAATATATAGCGTTATGTTCGTTTTTTCATTTTTCTGGAAGCTTTTAGGTTGCTGTAGAAAAAATTGCTTATATTTTTGCTTATAACTCTTAGTTTACGGTCAATTGTATCATGAGGTGCACAAATAAACATTTTTGATATATTTCACTTTTTTATTTTCAGAAAATCAAGAAAATGGCTGAGACTCACAAAGACATATATGAAGTTTATGATGTTGTTAATAGACGCGTGTGTCAAAATTGGCTTAAAACTTTTCGTTCTGGAGCTTCTCGCTTGAAGATGACCAACATTCTCGTCGACCTTCTGAAGTTGATGATTATAAAATTAAACCCATAACTGAATCATACAACTATGCTAGAGATTGCAGAAAAGTTAAATACATCACACACAACAAATGTAAATCGCACAGAATGTCTTGGAGTTGTTAAGAAGCTCGATTAGGGTTCCGCTTGAATTAAAAGAAATTCACTTAACACAGCGAATCAGTATCTGGGATATGCATTTTAAACGTAATGCAGTAGATCCTTTTTTAAAACGAATTATCATTGATGATGAAAACTGGATCAAGTATAACAATATTAATAGAAAAAGAGCATTATCCAAGCATGATGAATTAGAAGAAATCATATAGAAAACTAAATTCTATCCAAAAATGATCATGCTCTCAATTTGGTGGAATTAAAAAGATGCTGTGTACTTTGAGCTGTATCTAAGCTAAAAGGATGCTGTGTATTTTGAGCTGTAGCTAAGCAACCAAACGGTCACTTCAAATGTTTACTGCCAACAACTTATGAAACTGGAGTAAGCAATCAAAGAGAAAAGGCCAGAATTGGCCAGTCGCAAAGGAATCGTGTTCCACCACGATCATGCAAGGCCTCACACATTTTTGACCACATGTACGAAATTATTGGAGCTTGATTGGGAAGTGACGGCACATCCTCTTATAGCCTCGACTCGATAGCATCAACAAATGGTAATTTATTTCAAAGTTTACAAAACTTCTTAAATGGTGAAAATTTCAGTAAGAACGAGGAAGATATTTGATTGATTAAATTTAATTTTTTTCTAGAAAAAATGATTTATACTTCACTCTAAAAAAACCGAAATTACTTTCTTGCCAACACGACATAAGATGACAGGGAAAACTTTGGGCTGAAATTAATAAAAATATCATTACGAATTCATGCGGGAAAGATTAAATCATTTTTCATAGTTAATACCAATCAAGCAAAGCCTTAAAGAATCCATTTTGTTCATTTTTATTTTAGAGAGTAATAAATGCTACATTACTTTGTGACATGATTTTAGCATTACTTTGTTACATGATTTTGCGATTCAAAATAATAGTTATTAGTTTTTAAACTTAGCATTTAACTTTAAGGAAAGAATTAGTGAAACAAAACACATTAGGTTAACATCTATTAAAAAGGAAATCGCAGTACATAGTCCCCGTTTAATGCATTTAAAAATTTGGAGATTATTATTGTACTTTACTTATCACTTTTATGAGATCCGGTAACTAGAATGATTATAATTGCAATGTTTTGCAATTTTCTGTGCCTTATAATCTATATATATAAAAGACTATTTTTTCTTGTATATTAAACTACTTAACTGTTTTTAAATGTTATTGTTTTCAGTATCAACCGTGCCCACAGAAGTTCTTACCAGGCCTTTATATTCGTAACCGTTGCTTGTAGATGTAGACTTTCACTTACGAAATTCCTTTAAATGACACAAATATTCATAAGCTAGAATTTTTTAATTAAAAAAACCGTTGAGACATTAGGATTTTTTGATGCTGAGAGACGTGAGAAATGAGCAATGCCCTCGGCGGGACTTGAATCTTGGACGTCTCGAATACGCGCCGAGTGTGCTGGCCATTACACCACGAAGGCATGATAAGAAGTCGGGAGAAGTACCTTATATACTCCCCTTTTAAAGGGCGACTGCGGATTAGGGGACCCCATCGCCAAATCTTGGTGGTGGAGAATCCTCATCCAGTGCCTTTTTTAGTTCGGGAGCCACTGTAGAGTCATTAGGTATTTTTTTAAGCAGAAGATGTGAAAATGAACAGTGTCCTTGCCGGGACTCGGAACCTCAGACCTCTGGAATACACACCGAGTGTGCTGACCATTTTACCATGAAGGCATGCTAAAAAGGCGTGAGAAATACCTTATAGAACAAATTTCGTAAAAATTATAAAATGTAAATTTTTATACATCTCTCGGCTCTTACACGATATTTAGCAAAACGCTATACTCATTATAAAAAAAAATAAAATATAAAATTTTGGCTGCCAAACGATAAAAATTGAATGAGGTATTTAATTTAAAAGAATTTGTGATTTTTAATGTCATTTTCAATTTGCCTTGGAGTTTAGTTAATAAATAAATTAGAATAATTCGAGGTTGATTTTTTTTGTTTCTTTAAATGCCAGTCAGCGGTGTTTTTTTATAATTTATTGTGTATAAGGCCCTTCATACATTATTTTGTCACAATTGTTTTACCGAAAGAGTTTTCTGGCAGACAAGAGCTTTGAAACGTTAAATATATCTCATTCTCATATAGTTTTTTACTTTAGAATCCTAAATGCATAAAATTCATTGAACTAGAAATGTTTTAAATTTTTAAATTATGCGAATAAAATTAGAAGTATGCAGTATCAAAATACTGAAGCTTGCCCGTATTTTCTAAAACAAGATTTCTTTACGTTACTGTGATCAATACTTTTCACGATATTATGCATAGAAGTGTTCGTCACATAAACTGTTAACATCAGAAATCTTTTGCTAAACTGGTATTTTATTTTATTTAAGTACAAATGCGATCACTTCGCTCTTCAGTTTGTTTATTGCCCCTGAATATGTTGTCCAACTTTAAAACTAAGTATCTCTGCCAATTGTGTTCGTATGGGTGTCATACTTTGTGCTTTTTATAAAGAGCAAAATATTTTTCTAACTATGGGAACAGGAGCGGATGAAATATTTAAAATATTAGATTTCAGAATTTTTACAAAATAGATTTTTTTATTTAAATGTCCCAAATCGTGAATATGTACGTCATTTTGAATATTTATGTAACGGAAAGTATATGTCTACGAAAAATGGTTTTCAAAATAAAGGCCGGGTAAGGAAACTTGGGGACATAGTATATATAATAAGATGTTTAAAAATATATTATTACTTAATAAATTAAATAGAAAATATTCGAATTACAGTTAAATCAAAAATAACATTTTAGAAATATTAATTAGCTTTAAAGTGAGATATTGAACAACTATTTGCTAGTAAAATAAATATTTAATTGCATCAATTTTTAAATTTAATTACATTTCTAAACTGAAAAACATCATTTGGATTTGATTAAAAATATTTATATGAATTTTTTTAACTTAAAATTGATTTTAACTTTATTTTCTAGCAAGAATCTGTATTCGAATTCTAACACTGTGAAACTAATAAGCTAGAATCTGAAGGAAGAGGACTTTTTTTAAATATTATTTTGCAAGCAATAATAGTTGCACACTAAAATTTCATTTCAGCCAGCTTTTGGTTAGGTAAAAGGGACTAAAAGGGTCGGTAAAACAACCACATTAGAGTCATGTTAAAATAATCGAAGTTGAATATCAGAGAATGTAATCTCATAACATTGTTCTGTTTGATCTTGAATAAATGCATTAGGTTTATGTGTTCTAAACCAAATAGTTTGTCAGTGCTCAACAGAGAGAATTCAAAGGACGCATGGGAAAATGTTAAGCTCGAAACAGAAAGGGTAACATAGTTCCTTCCTTTTATGGAATGTTATTCATAGGGTATTACATTTTGCGTTCCTTAAAACACTAAATTTTGTCATTCTATTTTGCAAATTCTAATTTTTTTATGAGATTGCTAGATCATAGAATATTATAGGAGTACTGGAAGAAAACTAAAAGGTTTTGCTGCTGCTCTCTTCCTCTTTCTCTCGACATACATATATATATAGTGAGATATAGATGTATAAATTGATAGATATGTCAAGAATTATTAATTAAAGTAATGTTTCTTGCTAATATTTAAATTTAGCATGTTGATCTGAGTGCAGTCTAAGTTATTGAATACTTTCCAGAAAGATGTTGCGCAATGCGAAACTTTCATAATACTAGTTCAATCCATGTCGAGTGATTAACGCTGCAGAAACTGGTGGTTCGGCTCGAACCCAGGCGAACGGACTCTTTGATTAGTTGGTTTCCTTAGTTTATCCTATGTGAAATCAGAATATAAGTCCATTTTGCTTCGAAAATCATCCTTCCTCATGCGCAATCACTACGGACAGTCTGTAGGAGTTTTGCCATATTCAAATAACCTAACCATATTATTCTATATAGAATTTGGCATGGTTTTTATTTTGAGCGATTATTATAGCATAAACTATCGTATTGAAATTTTGTTGCCGAACTTTATTCTTGTATTCAAGAATTACAGTTACTAAAACCTGGTGTAGTTTATTTTATCAAAAAAGGTGAATCAGTGAACTAATCAGGATTCCTTGGTAGGAAATTGGTCGGCAAAATATTGGGTTGGAATGTGAAGTTGTCGTCGAAAACTCTTGATAAGAAAAATAAAGCAAAGGAACCTTTTCGCTGATGGTGTGTGTTCTAGTGATAGTCAAGTTGGTTTTCCTTTACCTTAATGAGAACCTAGCCACTAGGCGGTTTGCATGATACGGCATTTCATAAAGACTAGACGGGAAAGTTAAGATTGCTTATTGTTCAGGCGGCTACCTTTATAAAATATGTCTTGAATGAAAATAGGCCCCATTTTTTGTTATGCCTTGCCTGATATATGAGGCAAGTAGAATATGTAGACAAAAGTATTGTTCACCGCGGGAAACGTTTTGTCGGAGTGTGATGTTTTTCGATTTTTTCTTAGAAAGAGGAAAGTACCCTGATATTTTGGCACGCTAATGATAAAAAAGGATGTGCGGCTCGTTTTACGGAGATTTTAGTGGCTGGGATAAGGTTTCGACAGATTGCGATTCACCAATTAATTTGAAATGAGGCGTGGTTGCGTCGTAAATTGCTGTATAATCAATAATTAGGCGAGAAGAGAGAGATTTGGTTGAAAGGGGAGGCAGAGTTTCCTTGAGCTACTTGTTTAAATTTGGATCGCGAGAGTTTTCGTCAGCTACGGGTTTGCAGTTGGATGCGGAGTTGGTAAAAATGAAGAAGAAGGGGGTAAAGGGATAGGTAGATTTTGTTGAAGGTGGGCGGCTGAGTTTTTCCTTCAGCCACTTGTTTTGAGTCGGAAGAGAGAGTTTGCTTGAGAGACTTGAGCTGCTTGAAGAGCAGTGTTTATCATTTAGCTTAAAATTAGAGAGAGTTGAGCAATATGAAGAAGAAATAGAAAAGAAAAAAATCAGAGGAAGAGAAGAGAACGAGAATGAGGGCCTCGTGCGTGATGACCAACTGAACCTAATAATTAATGATCAAAGGAACAGATAGGCATGAACGTACCAAATTTCCTGACTTAGTGATGTCGATTTTCCGAAATTATGAGTCCTTGGATGAAGATCAA
Organism: Stegodyphus mimosarum; assembly: GCA_000611955.2. NCBI lineage: Eukaryota > Metazoa > Arthropoda > Arachnida > Araneae > Eresidae > Stegodyphus > Stegodyphus mimosarum. The sequence goes on from KK118526.1 coordinate 616,131, forward strand.
TGATACCTTTACGAGTCTGTATTCAATGAGCGAAGGAACAGATGAATGTGAATGTGCAAAATTCCAGACTTAGTGACGTAGAAAGTCGGTCACTGACTGTGTGATGTGCCATGATCCGGACATTGAAGTAAGAAGAAGAGACTGAAATTTGTCTCTCAGTGTGCGGCGGAAAAATGACTCCCAATTTAATTTGACTAGCGGGATCCAATAATGTTGGACTCCGAAGTCTGCGACATAAGTCCCTTATACTTTCTCTCAGTATGTATTTGATTGTGAAATTCTAAATTTTTTTAGATCTTTCTTTGAATAGAACAAGAACTTTGACTGTGATTTTCTTGTGTACTTAATATCTTAAATGGGGTAATTATGTCCTCGGAATTGCATAGCAAGGCTATATTATTATTTACGTTATGTTTCCTGCACATGTCAGTATAGTTAAGAAACTGAATATTGCATTATATTGATGGAACCTGGGCTATTTCTGAATTGCTGACATATTTGTACTAAATTTTAAAATGTTCATTAGCCAATAAGATTGAAAAATAGTTGGTTTATCGAATTTTTTATGTGATCCCAAAAAACTCTTTGACCACAACAAATGTTCTTTGAAAATATGTCTTTCCATTGAGAACTCTTAAGCAGCAGCTAGATCCAAGAGATGAAGCCACCAACTTTATCCCCCTCGTCTAGTGAGCGAGAATGTAAGACTCATCCCAGACAATTCATCCCTCGCAACCATAGATCAAGCTTCAAATTCATCTCACTCCGACTGCGCAATTTCGGTTGATTTTCCTCTGAATCAGCTTGAGTGTTTACTAATGCAAATAACAGCCTGTGATTACACTTTGCCAAGTGACTCATCTGATTGTGTGGTGCAAGATTGTACGTTTCTCGTTTATATGTCTTTTACATTTTTATGTCCTTTTGTCTTTGTCCCGATTTAGTCCAGTTTATTTTAATAATAAAATATTTCTTTCATGCATTGTATAACATCGGTTATACGTTGCTTTTGCTTGACTTACTGCATTGGTTTTGCATTCAACAACGTTCAAGAACTTTTTCCAGAAATGGGGATAGGAGAACGAAACGGAGGCATGAGACATAACAGCCCGGTACAGGAGTTGAAAACGTTTATGGCTAGAAAGGGTGCTTGAGAGAAAAAGAGAGACAGTTTTTATTTTAAGCAGGACGTTGTGTTAAGTAAACTGGTTGAAGTCGAATTAACTGATACAAAACATCACGAAAGCAAAAGGCATTCTCGTTAAAAGTTAAAATTCAAATCTTAAAATAATTTGATCAAAATACTAGTTTAATGAAGTCTTAGTTACTAAAGAAGTTGGGTATTCCCTAACAACACTGAAAACGGTTATTTATGAACGAAAAAATTTGAAGAAAGAGAAACAAATTTGTGAATAGTCTGCTTCAAGGAAATTACTTGTTCAAAGCTGAAGAAGTAATTTCTTTTTTTTCCTTTCTTGAGGTCAAAGCCATTTTGCTAAAGCTTTTCATTTAGTTTCGGGAATTTAATATTCCTGTCAATGGCCCCTTCTTCATCGAGAAATTAAAAGAAGCAACACTACCACTAAATGGGAAGAAAGTTTACTTTTCAACTGGATATCTGCATAAATTTAAACTGAGGCATGGAATCTCATCACATATAATAAATCGAGAATCAAAAAGGCGTTCCTGCTTAATTGGTTGAAGAACGCATCCACCAAAATATATGGATTTGAATTAAAAGACATTTTTAATGTTCATGAATCTGCTTTTTTCTTTAAACTTATGCCTGAAAAAACTTGTGCCTATCATTTAAACTTATGCCTATCATTGAAAGTTGACTAGTGTCAAGGAAGATAGTGGAGAAAAAGGAAGTGAGGAAAGAGAAAAAAGTCTCACTATTTTACTTTTAGAAATGCTGTTAGTGCGGAGAAATGACTTCTTCAGCTATATGAAAGTCACAGAAGAAACATGCTGAAGTTCTGTCGCTAGAATATAAAGCAAATACGAAAGTAAGAATGGCTATGGAGACTTTTAGAATGGCTCAAGAAAACAGACAAAACTGCAAATTTTACTTTTTACGGAGCAGTGTACCGTCCATTCTCAAATGACCAATTTCTTACAAAAATATGAAGGCTGTTTTCTTCCCGGCAAATTGTCCGATGTTGGGCAAATTATTCTGAAGCTTTTAGATCTGATGTCATTAAGAATCTGAAAATGTTCTACAGGAAAATTTCATTCAAATAGCCCATCAAAATATAGTAGCTGGAAATACACAGAAAACTTTAAATATTCTTGAGGCCATGAATATGATTTCACTCAAATTAGAGTTACTCGAATTTTAGAATGATACGATTTTTATCAATTCTATTTTATTTTTCTATTGAACCCATTTGTAAGTTTTCTGTTTCACTCTTATATTTTTCACTTCGAAATTTTGAATTATCCGAATCTGGAAAGACGTCTTATTCTGGTAAGTATCAGAATATTGCGGAATACAGTGTGTGACAGAAAATTAAAGAATGCGCAGGAAATGCCTTGCAAATTTCCCTCTACGTTTTGCAAATTTCTCTCTCAGGGGTTTTGTTAATCTAAATTTCAGAATGAGTTTCTGCTCTTAACCAGTATGTGTTTTTAACAGTAAGTAACATTTTCCGAACTTGCCTTATTTATAAGTATTACGACATTTGAGCTTTGCTTACATCGGAATTCTGCCTTCCAATGTACTTTTTAAATGAAAATCTGAGAAAATGCTATTCAAATGTTTGGAAAGGTGAGTAGAACTTGTCTTACGAAATATTTAAGCTGTTAGGCCGTGCAACACTTTTTGGAGAGCCATAAACCCGATGAAGATGGGAACTATTTTAGAAGAGTTTGCACGTCCTTTATGGACGAAAATGTGGTGAAAATGACAAATCTTGTAACATCAAACCATGAAGTGACAATAACAATGAACAGCAGCAAGTAATATTGGGACTGTTTTACAGTAAAGGAAATTCAACTAGGAAATTGGGCATGCTGAAGATATGTACTAGCTTGTTTCCAAAAATCTAAACATTCGAATAGAGGAATAATAGAAAAAATATATACTTCTATTACCTACTAATATTTAATATAATACTAATTTCTTCAAGAGAAAGTCAGTTCTTGAATTCCTTAATGAGGTTCAAGAACGCAGATTTGCAATCAGACGTAACCAACAAGCAATTCGACTCGTCTTAAATAGCAAGCATAAAAAAAATCCGAAATCAATCAAAGCTGACTTGCTTTCTAAAATGATCAAGTGAACGATGACACAGTATCCAACCTTAATTGCGTAATCCATACGAAAACGAAAGCATTCCAAACACTCTATATGAAGTTATACGTAATGCAAACAAAACGAACGCATTCCAAATTTTCTAAAAAGTTAATTTTGGCGACGATATCCTTTATCTGTTGCTCGGCGGGTCATTAAATGTTCATGCGATACGGGCGTTGATATACAACTAACACAATTTTGAAGAAACGGATTATTCGCAGAAATTCGTGTCTCAAAGAAAAGGACAAAAGGAAAGAAGATCAAAGAAAAGAAGCATTATCGTCGTGAGGTGCTTTAAAGTCTTCAAAAGGAATTGCTGACTCGTGGCTACGAATTTGAAGCATTTAGGAGATGAGTAACGCAAACGTAAGTTCCTAAGTCGTGTTCAGTCATTAATAAAGTTTAGCTTTAAGACCACTTCATTTTTTCTTTTCTTGGCGCCTTGCATGCCCCGAATGTTCATTACAGTAACCCTGTAAACGTTCGCTCGATTTTTTTTTATTGCTGTTGTTGTTAGTAGTAAGTCATCGCTTGAAAGGTGGCCCTCATGTGATTAAGGTTGTAAAATAAAATATTAATTAGTACAGTCCGTTTCTTCAAAATTGTGTTAGTTGTATATCAACGCCCGTATCGCATGAACATTTAATGGCCCGCCGAGCAACAGATAAAGGATATCGTCGCCAAATTAACTTTTTAGAAAATTTGGAATGCGTTCGTTTTGTTTGCATTACGTATAACTTCATATAGAGTGTTTGGAATGCTTTCGTTTTCGTATGGATTACGCAATTAAGGTTGGATACTGTGTCATCGTTCACTTCCGGTGTTGCTGTCGAGAAATCTGCGATCACGGTAAATGATAAATTATTTACTTGTTCATGATGAGTGAATTGAAAGCGATTAAAGCTAACAAAAAGATCTTAAAATGCAGTATCACAAAGTTTGAAAATAAGGTAAATTCAACAGTGGATGTAGCAGATATTTCCTTATTGAAGTTATACGAATCAAAAATAGTAGAATTTAAAAAGGAATTAAGTAAGATTTTCGATTCTTTATTTGCACATCGTGAGGAAAAGGACACTGAAAAATTTATTAAGGAAAATGGAAATATAGTAAATAATCTTGATGAAATTTATTTGAAAATTGAAAGAAAATTTCTGAGAGCAGTTCTCAAAGGAATAGTTGTTTAAATGAAAATGGTTCGAATAAAGACATAATTGTTTCGGATATAAAATTGCCTAATTTGTCTTTTCCTATATTCAGTGGGAAAATCGAAGAGTGGATTGAATTTGAGGATTTATTTTCCGCAGCTGTGCATAAAAATAGCAAATTAACTAAAGCGAAATAATTGCAATATTTAAAGAGTTCGTGTAAGGCAGATGCGCTAAATATTATTCATTCCATTCCAATTTCGGATTCAAATTATGACATAGCATGGAATATGTTGGTTGAGCGTTATTGCAACAAAAAAGGTTTGATCAATTCTATCATAAAAAAATTAATTTCTGTACCTAAAACGAGTGATTCTATTTCGTCGCTTTTAAACTTTATCGATAAGGTGCATGAAGGTTTACGATCCTTGGAAGCATTGGGGCAAAAGGTGGAAGAATTTTCAGTTACATTAATTGTTTGTTTATTAGTTGAAAAGTTGGATAGAAATATTCGGTGTTGGTGGGAAAGATCACTTTAAAAAGATGAAATAGGAACAATTAAATAACTGACATGTTTTTTGAAGGGACACGCACGCACTCTGCATGGAGAATCGACCTCCGCATGGAACCATTTTCAACCTCCGCATTGGGAATCGAAATGCTCATTTAATACCAAAGCTCTTACATCAGTTTCGAAAAATTCAAAAATTTCTCTGTATTGTAAGAGTGATTATTTATTGTTGAAATATGTGCAGTTCTTAAATTTAACAGTCAAGAAACGATTTGATTTTGTAAAGACAAAAAAACTGTGTTTCAGTTATTTATCTTCTGTCCACAAAATCAAGGACTGTAAAAGTTCTAATACATGCAGAAAATGTCAGAAATTTCACAAATCGCTCTTACATTTTGATCACAAATCGCTCTTGCATGATTTGAAGGGAAGAAAATTTCAAAAGAGCAAATGGTGCATTGAATCAAAACGCAAACAAGACTAAAAGATTCAGCAGTAATTTTTCTCCAAATGCTGATACATTTACTCTATTGGCAAGCAGCCAAAAGGTTAGTGATGCTAATGAAACCAACCAAGCAAATTCTATTAACAGTACTGCACTGAATATTTCCAGTTCTTTTAATAAACAAGTTCTACTTTCAACTGCAGTTATTTTCGTTAAAGTGATGATGGAAAATTTATTTCGCTGACAGCCTTGCTTGATTCTGGTTCTCAAAATCATTTCATTACTAAAGAATGTGCTGAATTATTGAATTTGAAGAAAAGAAAAACGAACGCTTCTATTTCAGGTATCAATGGTACAGGCATGGGTGTTGAGGAAAACGCTATAGCAACCATCGCTGACGCTACAAGAGATTTATTTGAACCTTACAATTTTTTGTTGTTCCAAAAATAACTCACGTAACCCCCGCTAGATATCTAAACATTCCTGATCTTAGGCAGTTGCAACCCATTGTGTTAGCTGATCCAAAGTTTTACAAACCTGGTCAAATACATGATTTATTATCTAACGAAGTATTTTTTGATTTACTGGGAAGAAATATAATAAATATGCAAGACCTGATTCTCCATTAGTCAGGTTTTGGATACATCGTTAGCGGATCAGTACGCATGCCGCAGCAAGGCAATGCTTATAATTATTGTGGGTTTGTTGAAACTGTGGATCATGTATCTGACAATATGAGGAGGTTTGGGGAGATTGAAGCAAAAACGTGAAGAGTCAGGAAGAGGAATTTTGTGACCAGCACACTCTTTGTACACACAGGAGGCAAGATGTCGGCAGATATGTAGTGGAAATGCCAATTAATGAGGAAGGGCTTAGCCTTTTATGCGAATCGAGAGAAAACGCTAGTAAAAGACTGCATTCTTTACTTAAACGCTTCACTCGCAATTCCGCAATGAAACCCTCGTACGAAGATTTCATTAAGGAATATAATAAATTAGGCCATTCCGAAGAAATTGATGAAGGGGATAGCTCTAGTTTCTTATATTATCTTCCTCATCATGGAGTTTTCAGGCCCAATAAATCTAGCACTAAACTTAGGGTAATGTTCGATATCGCTGCTCCTACAACTACTGGAACTTCGTTAAACGATATTCTACTGAATGGAAGGTTAGTTCAAGACGAACTATTTGATATTAGTTGCAGATTTCGAAGGTATAAAATTGCTTTCACAGCAGACATTCTAAAAATGTATCGTCAGATTTTGATTAAAGAAGATCAAAGAGATTTATAACGCATCTTATAGAAGAGTAGTGAAGAAGAACCAGTTAAAGTCTATAGACTGAAGACTATAATTTACAGTACTTCCAACGCACCATATCTATCAACACGCACACTTGACCAATTGGCAGACGCCGAGAGAGACAATTTTTCGTTAGCAGCGCAAGTAGTCAAAAGAGGTTTTTACGTCGATGACGTACTCACAGGAGCCCATACTCTAATAGAGGCTAAGGAATTACAATCGGAGTTGATTAACCTATTATCACGTGGAAGAATGCGTCTGCACAGATAATGTGCTAATCACCCTGATCTTTTGCAGTTTCCGGATGGACAAGAGGAATATTTTTTCAGTAATTTCAATGACGATCAGAGCATCCAAACTTAGGATTATTATCGAATTCAACCCTTTAACTGCTTAAGACGTCTATAAACGTTTTTAGAGATCGCTCTAAAAATGCTTAAGACGCGTATACACGGAACTGAAATTCCTCGAAAAATGATTAAGACGTGTATACACGGAGGCAAGGTTTCCCGATAAATGCTTAAAACGTGTTGAGACGCTACGCGAGGTCTTCTTTCCCCCTGCGTTTCCGCAGGCGGCTGTCATTTGCACAAAGCTCTTAATAGGGTGTGAATCTGTTTGAATAGCGCACTTTACGGAAGAGCCCTCTAAGTAAAGGCTTATTGTCAGACAGCAAGTGTATATTACTCTGCAAGGTTTTTGAATGATTACAAATCGTTTTACAACCGTGTGCCTTCTGGTACATTATAGCAATGAAAGCCCAATCCTCAGTCGCTGATTACATCCCAAAATCTTTAGTAAAAATAGGAAAAATTCAGAAATGTAATGAAAAATGCATTTTTATAAATCATATTATACATAATTAACTATTTGATCTTCGTATTAAAATTTGGTTGCAATTTCTGATTTCTCAACAGCAAGAAAAAGATACATTATGTCAAAATTAACTTTTTGTTTGCCTTCATATTTCAACTGGAGTTTTAATGGTATTATCTTTCTACTTTATGAAAAGACAACACTGTTTTTTGAGCATGCCTGAGTTTTGGAATTTGTAATTGTGACTGACTGTTTTACTATAAACGCGAACTTATATGTAAAAAATTCTTCGAGGTAAAAATTAAAATATTCAACTCAAGAAATTATATTAAATCGAGTAAATGAATATGTCGAAAAAATTCATGAACATCAATAGCTTTGTTTAAATAAATTATTAAAATTTGGAATGCAACCGAAATTTTAAAATCTACATTGTGTGAAATTCTCCGTCGTGTCTTGGAACTCTTTTAGAAAGATATCTATAAGTCTTTTATTTTTATATTTAATGGAATATAAGAGATTTGAAAAAATAAGTGCGTGGAAGTTTTAGATATTTTGCGCCCAAAATATTACAGTTGAAAAGATTTTTATTATCAGAAAATAAATTATTTCCTCTCCAAATGTCAGTGCTGATAGCGATAAATTGAACGAAAGTTTTTCTTTGAGAACCTAATTAATATATTAATTCGTTGTTACCTAATAACTGTATCTAAGCAATTATTTTATTAGCATTTGTATCATTTTAATAATTTATAATTTTAATAATTTTATTAGCATTTGTATCAAAGTCTTTTGATACAAATGCTAATAAACGCCACCAGCGGTTGAGTGGCTAAGTGGCTGAACACTGGTAGTTTGAGATGGGTTCTAATTCCAGAGAAGGGGCTGTTTATGGTTTTTTCCTCAAGTGTAACGTGGATACGAGTCAGTTTCCTGTACGAAATCCTTCGCGAAGGCATACTTATAAGATATTTTCTTCCTCCTTTCTGCATGCCTTTGTGGTGTCACGGTAGCACACTCGGCGCGTTTTCGAGAGGTCCAGGTTTTAGAACCGGTGAGGGCATTGCTCAGTTTTCACGTCTCTTGTTTCAAAAATCTTAATGACTCTACGGTGGCGCCCGAACTAAAAGGTGGTGGATGATGATTCTTTACAACCAGGATTTGGCGACTGGGTCCCCTAATCCCTAGTGGCCCTTTGAATGAGGGAGTATATAAGGTATTTTCTTGCTCTTTTCTGCATGCCTTCGTGGTTTCACGGTAGCACACTCTGCGCGTATTCGAGAAGTTCAGTTTCGAGTCCCAGCGAAGGTATTGTTCCTTTTTCACGTCTCCTGTCTAAAAAATCCTAATGACTCTACGTACTTACTCTTGGAAGGTAGAAATAATTAAAGCGAAGCTATGAGAAGGATTTTAGTTAATGTATATACTTAACTGCTTTCATTAAGAGGAAAATCAATCCCAAACCATCCGAGTAATGTTCCATATTCATGGACAATTTGTTTTTTTATATATTTTACTAAGAAAGAAGTTTCTCGTATTAGGGGGATGAAAGACATTGAATAGTGTATAAAACAATCCTTGTTTTCTCAGTTATTTGGGAAAGTCGGACCATTTTTCAATGGATGAAGAAGTAATTAATTTATAGTCATCATATAGATGAATGCTGAATGACGCCCGAAAATTTTCACCGTGAGCTAAACATAACTGAATTATTAATGAAAAACTTTACCTAAGAGCAAAGATATATAAGCACGTA
>KK118526.1:627944-647769 GCA_000611955.2 Stegodyphus mimosarum
TTTTTCAAATCAACAATCCACATATAATTTGAAAAATGCTTCCCTTCACCTTGAATTTAAGACATTCAGTCACAAAGTTTTACGTTAGTGAATATTTAAATTTGTTTCAAATTTCTTGTCTATATATTTTTCAAGCATATACTGCCGATTAAAAAAGACATAATTTTTCCAGAAATCACCATTCCTTCGCAAAAAGATGCAAATTTGAACATAAAGGAAGCCTAAAGTTTCAAACTTTGAAATACACTTAATTTTTAACTATGAGTTTCTTTAAAAAGCAAATTTAAAAGTCACATCATATTCCGTTGATTAAATTTGGCAGAAATCATGAATCGTAAAACACATTTTTTATAATAATTATTCGAATATTATGCTAAACATCTTAAAAGTATAAGAAGACAAAAAGGTTATAAGAAATTATCGAACTGTTTAAAGATAATTGTTATTTGCATGCTAATAAAAAATATAGAAAAAGATGAAAGTTTTAAAAATTTTTAATCTATGCCAAAAAAATTTCGGAAAATAATATAAAATTCAAGAGAACTATAAATACTGCTATTTAAATGTTGTAGCAGTGTCACAGAAGGAATAAAATATACATCAGTTAATACAGATTTTATTTATAAATTATAACGCAATGAACTGAAATCAATGATTTCGAAATTTAGATAACTTAGCCATAAAGTGCATAATAATAAAAAATGAAATCCGGTAAATTTTAAAAGCAATTTATTTGAAAAAGAGATACTTATATGAAAGAATACGCTTAAGCTTTTTAGTTCTGACTCCTTATACTATGAAATGTTGATGACCACTTGCTGGACAATTACCTTAGGGCACTCCCACGGTCCGTCAGAGAGAAGCTATTCATTCCCAACGTTCTTGACAGATCGCAGCTACTAATGTTTATGGAACAATCTATCTCAATTAGGCGGAATCTTTGATCCAAAATTCTGGGAGGGAAGACAACTAACAAAAGAAGTTGCTAGCATTTTTCGAAAGTTCCGTGTTATTTTCGCGACATTTTAGGGGCAGCTGGGTCGAAAGTTAGCGACAATTTTAAAGGCATTTGCCGAAAATAACTCGACAGGCTAAGGGTCAAAGGTTGATTGCTTTTCGTACAAGTCAATGACCAGGAAACCAGCTACTTACACAAAGAGAACAGTGTTGTCTGACATTGCTCGCATTTATGATCCATTGGGACTGCTTGGTCCAGGAATAACAAAAGAAAAAAACTTCATCCAAAGACTTTGGTTATTGAAGCTTGATTCGAACGATCCGCTACCCAAGAAGATAATTAAGGAGCGGCAACTTTTTATTGATTCCATGCAATCTATCTACAATTTGCAAGTGAGCAGATATGTTTTACAAAACAGTTTTTCTGAGATACAAATCTATGGATTTTCAGATGCATCAGATACAAATTCATGGATTTTCAGATGTACTAAAAACTTTTGTTGCTAACCGAGTGTAGCAGATCCAAGAGCTAACACAGACATGCCAGTGGAATTATGTGCGTTCAGAGGGGAACCCAGCAGACCTTATTCCCCGAGGACTGAATTTTGACAAGCTGCATGATGCGGATCTCTGGTGGAAAGGTTCTCCATTCTTGAGGGAAGGTGTCATACCTAGCAAGAACATTGATTTTGAACAATTAGAAGAAACAGACACATTTTCTAGTGAACTGGTAAAAAGAGCTCACATTGCCTTTTTATGCACTTCGCCTTCAAAATTAATTGATTATGTCCTAAATATCACTAACAATTACTTAAAATTATTACGTGTTATTAGTTATATTTTCAGGTTCATTTGGAACTCTAGGTGTGCAAACCAGAAAGGAGCACAGAGAAGAACAGGAGGGTTAAGTTCAAAGGAGTTAAATGAGGCAGAATCCTTTTTAGTATGAGAAGTTCAAAATGTAGGTTTTATTTAGATTACAACTCCCTCGCACAAGTTAAACCCATTAATAAAGGCATTTACTTTCTTTGAACCCTTTTTTGGATGCAAATAATGTAATGAGAGCAGGAAGCCGATTACAAGGGACCAATATAATGTTTTCACAAAAACATCAAATAATTTTGCCTGTTAAATGCAAAATAACTAAACTGATTGCAGAGCATTATCATGTGAAATATTTGCACGTAGGTTCACAAACATTATTGTGTTTTATGAGACAAAAATTTTGGCCATTACAAGGTAGGAATTTAACTAGAAAGATTACCCATGAATGTATAATTTGTAGTAAAAATAAACCAGTCACTATCGAACAAATTATGGGGTCATTACCTGCAGAGCGCGTAAGCCCGAACTCACCCTTTAACCATGTCTTTACTGATTTTTATGGCCCATTTTTCATTAGGTAAAAGTGTCAGAGGAAAGGAACTCTTCATAAGGTATATTTAGCTCTTTTCATTTGCCTTATAACAAAGACAGTGCATCTCGAACTAGTGAGTGACCTCACCATTAACGCATTTATTGCCACCTTAAAGAGATTTATTGCTAGAAGCGGAAAGTGCTCAATCATTTTCTTGGACAATGCAAAAACATTCGTTGGTGCAAATGCCGAATTGCAAAGAATTATGAGTTTAATTAGAAATCCTGACAAAAAATTAGCAGATTATTTAGGTGAAGAAGGAATCGTTTGGGAACATATTCCCCCACGGACACCTAATTTTGGTCGGCTATGAGAATCTGGGAATTAAATCCGTGAAATATCACTTAAAGCGGATTCTAGGTAATTCAAGGCTGATGTTCGAGGAGTTATTAACTGTAGTAACTCAGATAGAGTCTGTTTTAAATTCTCGCCCTATTACTCCCTAATCTTCCGATGTCAATGATTTAGAGACCTTAATACCAGGCCATTTTCTCATTGGAAAACCCTTGAATGCTATAGTAAAACACGAATTAATTGATATACCTGAAAACAGATTTTCAAGAGGGAAACGAACTACCAGATTTGTCCAATTGATTTGGAATCGTTGGCATAAGGACTATTTAAACACACTACAACAGTGTTCAAAATGGAAGATAGAACAAACGAATATTAAAATCGGTATGCTAGTACTAGTTAAGGAGGATGAGCTTCCCGTCAATAGATGGGTGTTAGGGCGCATTACAAGACTTTTTCCTCTAGCTGACGTTAAGGTTGTAAGGATTTTAAGTTCACTAACGTTTATTTTACTTTAAAACTTTACTATCATCTCTTGTTTTCCACTTCCGGCCAGAATTAACGCGTGAATATGTTAATGCAAATTGTACTTGCTAACGCTTAGGTATTTAAGTAGTTGCTTTTTACCAAGAGAAAGAAGGAAGAAAAGAGAGCCTCCTTGCTGCGAAACTTCACGCGAGCTTGCCATCAGTTACTGTCCGCCTTTAAGGCCTAATGTTAACCCTCTTGAAAGTTAAAGACGTATTGTAGTCTTCCGCAGTTTGCGTACTACAGACGTAGTAATTTAAAAGGCCAGTCTTAGTGCTAGTCATCTGTGTAAGATATTTAAAGTTAGCTCTTATTTAAATTTAAGTTCCCCCACTTATATTCTTTAACGTTCAGACCACAAGTGGTTGGTCTTTGTATCCCGAAGTTCGGGAACGTATGTAAAATTGATAAGCAAATAAAGGGTAATTTGAACCCTCCTTATCTTTGTTGTATCTTCTACACACGCACGAACATAGCTTTTAGTAAGCTCTCTGTTCCTACTCAGGACTACAGTTATGTTTGTAAAATCAACTAGAATCTACAGCAGTCCTGATAAGGTTAGAGTAATAGAAATACGTACAGCAAAAGGCATCTGTTTAGTCTGCGCGTGCATCTCAATGCTTGCGTCTGCGCACGCGTCTTGAGCTCTTGGAATTTTGTTACGTGCGAATGTGAGCTAAGAGTCTCTGAGAGAATTCATGGCTTCAAGTGGCCATGAGCTATGTAAAATTACTGAGAATAAGTGTTTGTGTGTGTGTAACAACATCTGGTCCGTTCGCTGAACTGTGCGTAGACTCTTCCTCGCGAAGTATTTCGAGTACTTCATCAATCGTTTTTTCACGCTGGGTTTTTTAAATTTCCCTAATTCGAGAGAATATTCCACGAAGTCCACGGACTGTGTAAAACACTAATTCCCGCGGAGATACTTCTAGTCCTAGCGATTGGCACTTAGTTGCTATTCCTCTCGCTCTTGCGATATAATCATTAGCCGACTCATGCAACTTAATTTCTAAATTTTTTAACTCATTACCGGCATTTATTTTTCGATCTTCGGCTTGTCCCGTAAATGTTGACTTTATTTTCTCCCAAAGCATTTTTGCATTCTCTTCTGCATTCTCTCTGAGAACTGATGCGCCTGTTGATTCGATATTGAAAGTTTTATATATTCTACGGCGTCAGCGTTTTTCTCATTCCACAGTCTTTCATCTTTCTCGTCTACGTTTTCTGGTTTTATACTCGAAATTACTGAGTCAAGTCTTTTCAATGATAAGGCGGCTTTAATTTTTAATGCCCAAATAAAATAGTTCTCCCCAGTTAATTCGGGAACGTTCCATTTCTCCATTTCTGACTTTCACTGAGACACCTTCGATTTCAACTTGGTATTTTACATCGAATTCTGCTACCATTTCTGCTACCATTTGTTGTTCAGAGGTCCATATTGAGAGTAAAAAATCCATCAATTTAGGACAAAGCACTTTATTTAACGAAAAAAGATTAAAAAGAACACACAGCAAATCATATTGAACATCACACAGCAATATTATATCATCACCTCCGTACTCTCGAAAAACGGATGTGTTGGGAGAAGACACAACTGCGCTACAATAATTAATACGCATGCGCATAGGAAAAAAGTTCGCTCGCCTCTACCCAACAAAGATGATACAAAATATTGAGTTTAAAAAAGAAATCTCAAACCTTCAAAAGGATGGTAAGGTAGCTCCAGATAGCACGGTTAGAGGTATTTTTCCATTTCTAGATCAATATGGAATTTTACTAGTTGGAGGCAGACTAGCTAATTGTAAGTTGAATTTTGATAGAAAATTTCCAATAATCCTACCAAAGAATCATAAGTTAACTAATTTAATTATTGTGATATTTCGTAAGAAATGCATGCATATTAGACCACAAGGCTTATTGTCTATTGCTAGGCAAGGGTTTTGGCCCTTAAACGGGCGCAACATTTGCAGCAAAATAGTACTTGAGTGTGCCGTATGTTTCAAAGCAAAACCAGTGCCCTGCCAACAACTTATGGGTCAACTCCCTAAAGAGAGAGTCAGCCCAAATTTTCCATTCTATTGTGTTAGAGCTGATTTTTTTGTCCTTATTTTATAAAATACCCACAGCAGAAAAAAGGCCGCCTTAACAAGGTGTATGTGTGCATTTTCGTTTGTTTTGCTACCAAAGCTTGCCATCTTGAGTTGGTAACAGATCTGTCTAGTCAAGCATTTATTGCAACCTTAAAGCGTTTTTTCAGCAGGAGAGGGAAGTGTAAGAGGCAAGTTTGCACACATATTTTCAGATAACGCAACCAATTTTGTTGGTAGTAACGCAGAATCAAATAAATTGAATAGGCTAGTCAACAAGCCAGATGACGAATTAGGTAATTATTTATCAAGTGAGAGTATTCATTGGTCTTTTATTTCCCCTAGACCTCCAAATCATGGAGGGCTTTGGAAGGCAGGTGTCAAATCTATGAAGTTTCATTTGAAACGTGTAGTAGGCAATTTGAAATTAACCTATGAGGAGTTTCTTACAGTAATTGCTCAAATTGAGGGGATCTTGAATTAATGGCCCTTGCATCCTTTATCGTCTGAACCAGAGGACTTTGATAACTTGACACCAGGCCATTTCTTGATAGGTGGACCTATCAGTGCTATTGCAGAACCTAATATTTTAAACGTTAATGATAATAGGTTAAAGAGCTGGCAAAAATTGACTAAAATCGGGCAAACAATTTGGAAGTACTGGAGAAATAGCTATTTCAGTGCAATGCAAGGAAGAACTAAATGGTTCTTTGAAAATGAAAATATAAAAATTGGAACTATGGTGATTTTAAAGACTGATAATGTTCCTGTATGTAAATGGCCCCTTGGCAGAATCGTAGAGATATTTTTAAGTAAAGATAATAAGGTGAGAGTAGTTTCAGTGAAAACGAAAATCTGTATTTTTAAGAGTTCAATTAATAAAATTTGTGTTTTACCTATGCCAAATTAAAAAAAAAGAGTAGGTTTGTAATTAATTATTGTGTTTCTTTAGTAGTTATTGATGTCATTATGTTCGTGTTCACAATTATTTACCTATATTTTATAGTATGATACTGTGTAAAGTTTTTCATTGTAAGGTTTATAATTTTGAATGATTAGATCATGTCAAGGCGGGCGGTATGTTTAGTCTGCGCGCGCATCTCAATGCTTGCGTCTGCGCACGCGTCTTGAGTTCTTGAAGTTTTGTTACGTGAGAGTGTGAGCTAAGAGTCTCTGTGAGAATTTATGGCTTGGAGTGGCCACAAGCTGTGTAAAACTACTGAGAATAAAAGTGTTAAATATTATTACAGTCCACGAGTGTGTGTGTAACAACAGCATCATTAAGCGTGGAGTTAACAAAAATTGCAATTTTACCCCAGGAAGAAGCTTCCTAAGTTAATTGTGTTAGTTTATTATTAAAGCTTGTATTGTGTATAAAATTTTGTATTGGAAATTGAATATTATTGTATTAAGATATATTATTCGTATTGCTTTATTGAATAAGGTTGTAATTGTACAATTTTGTACGTTATTATGAGTATTATCTCATGAAATTATTGAAGTAACCCTTCAATGCCGTGGTTATGTTCAGTCATTAGGACAGTTTAGCTTTAAGATTACGTCATTTTTTCTCTTCTTGGCGCCTTGCATGGCGCGAATGTTCATTACAGTAACCTTGTAAATGCTCGCTCGTTCTTTTTTCCCCTTATTGCTGTTGTTGTTAGTAGTAAGTCATCACTTGAAAGATGGCACGCATGTGATTAAGGTTGTAAAATAAAATATTAATTAATACAGTCCATTTCTTCAAAACTGTGTTAGTTGTATATCAACGCCCGCATTGGAAAATGTCTCGTATCATACAATAACCTCCATCATTGAATTATTTATTCAAAAGCCTCTTCAAATCAACAACACAAACTAAAACAAAATCTTGTGAACTAACTACGTGTGATTTTCTTTCACTGAAAGATGTATTGAAAGTACCGCATGGACACTGTGGAGACAATCTAGGAAACGTTTAATTGATTAGTTCAGAGAGATTTTGCTTCTATCGCTCCGATACTGCCACGAAGAATGGCTCCGGTTTTATGTAACCTCAAATAAAAAAATAGTGGGAAATATAAAATCAAAATAGTGTGAAAGAGATACCTCTTAATGGTAACGTGAGAATCCATGCAGTGTTTCTTGAAACCAATATCATTACTTTTCTGCTGTCTTTTCCTGGGATTCTTCCTCCGCGTTGAGTCGCTCGTAGCCCATCTGCTCTACATACACTGTGCAGCAGGGAAAATGGCACAAGAAAAAAGCAAACTGTTATCCTTTATTGGAAAATTTCGCAAATTTTTGGAATCATGTGAAAACCGCAAAGCCAATACTTTTAAAATCTAACCAAAGTTTGCATGTATTACAAATCCAACATAACGGCTTGGATAGTTAGTCAATTCTTTCTGAAATGAACCGTAGCATTGCCTTAAATATTCTGCTAATACATTTATTTAGTTTACTCATTGTAAAATGTTGCTGCCGTCAAATATTTGTCATCAGTTTTTAACCTACTTCCTGACGTGCTATCGTGTTCAAATTTTGTATATGACTGTGCAATGTGGTAAAACGACTTTTTAATAATTCATTTTACACGTTTGTTTTTTAATTTTAATGTTTAAAGGATCTTTTGCGCTTATTTTCGTCTAACGAACAAATTAAATATCTCAAAAATTTACTGTTCGCACCAACAGATAGAGCGTGAAAACTTTTTTTAAACGAAATTTGTATCAAAGATTTAATGCCCTATCTAATCTGGCACGTTTTCAAAAATTTCTTGAATTTTTTTACTATTTGTGGTTTATGAAATTTCAAAGTCTAAAAAATTATCGGTTGCAAACTGTTGAATTTTTCAAAGATTATAAAACAAACTCTTCACTCTCGTTTTAAAAAAAAGAATAATAAAAATGTTAATTGGGCGGTTTTAAAATTTTTCTATTTTCTTTATATATATATAACAAAGATAAATATCGCTTCGATGTTGCTAGAAAACAAAGTTTCAAGATTATGAAGCTTTATGACATTTTTAATTTTTTCTCCATTTCATAAGCCTTTAGACATTTTTCTCAGCATTTAATTTTTAGAGTTAAATTTCTTAGTTTTATATTAATGAATAATTTATAAGCTTTTACGAAATTTAGCTTAGAAAAATATATTTGAAATTTGTAAAGATTTGAAATTTCCAAACATTACAAAAAAATTCTTGATCCGTTTTGAAACAACAATGATAAAATATATCAATTAAACTTATTTATAGATTTTTTTTAAACTAGCTGTGTTTTCATAAGCTTTTTAAACTATTCCTTGAAAACATATTACAAAAATTTAATATTGAAATGAATTTTCTACATATTTTCGTTTAAAGAACAAACTAAAAGTCTGCTTTCACCATTGTAAATAAATTTTACTGCTTTCACCATTGGACAGAGCCAAAGAAAAATTTTTAAATGAAGTTTATAGGAGATTTTAACGTAATTTCTGATTTTTTTGCAAAATCGCTGGATATTTTTTGTTTATCTGACGTTAACAGAATTGTTGAAAGTAAAATACTGAATATTCGTCGATAAAAAAGGACTTAAATTATTAACAATTAAATAATTTGATTGATTACGTATCATTGAGTCTAAAAAGATGAAAACTTTTAAAAAAATAAAATTTTTGTTTTTATTTAAATCTTCTAAAATAATTAATGAACTAAAAGTAAAAAAAAATATTATTTTAATTTATTTTAATAGCAACAAGAAATTTAATAAGCTTCTTTAGAAAATTCATACATTTTTATATCAGCGAATAATAAAAGCGTGAGCGCCTACAAAATTGGATAATCGACTTAACCATTATCATGTATATTCTTCTTCGAGACTTCGGCTTCTTGTTTATTGATAGCTTAATAACATCGAGAAAATTACTTTCATAGACCAAAATTACAATATTTGTTTATATTTTCCCAATTTAAGATTAATTTTTGTATTCATGCATTTGTTAGTTCATAAACAGGTTTCGTCTCTTGTATTTCGCCGTATATCAACTCCCTGACGAAGGATGTGGAGATATCAAATCCACTTGCTTTTGTGCTTTACACTTTTCTGACACTTGTTTTTTACGTATGAAGTACTAACTTTGATACGAATTTGCTTTTTACACAGTGTTGGTTTGTCTGGGATATTTTTTACATTGGCAGTTTGATCTTATGTGTTAAGTCAATATTCCAAAGATAAGGGTGATATTTGAACTTGCTTGATTATGTTTTGAATTTAGTAAAAACTACCACTGAATTAGTGCAGCATATCCATATATATATTATTAACAAGTAAGAATGCCAAAAGCCATAGTACATCCTAAACCCTCTGAAATCCTATTCGAAGAAGCACGTTAGTGCCAAAATTACACATTAAATACAATTAAAACTTAGAATCCTAAGTAAAGATTCACATGAAAATACAACTCAAATAATGCTTAGAAAATTGTAATTTATGGGCAAAATTGGGAAAAGCTGAAGTTGCAATAAAAACAAAGTATACAATAGAAAATGGTAATATCTCAGCGAGAGTTGCATAGTTGTCTCGTCAGGGGAAAAGAACTGTGTCCCTTTCGCTGAAATATTACTTCCACGCGTTTCAACTGACGACTAATTGAGACAATACCGCGTCAATTAATTGACAAACTCTTAATATCTATTACATCTTTCCATATTAATCTAAATCGTCTCAATTAGACGCCCCTTTTCCCTACGCGTGGAAGAAAAGTATTACAAAACAAAACAAGAATTAATTAGAATTATATATATATATATATTATTTTTACAGATTTGACTTTTCTCTAGTTTCTAGTTTTAAATAATAAATCTGATTAAAATTGTTTAAAACTTAAAGTTTTACTTGACTAATTAATTTGTACAATATGTACTCAGCATGCATTATATAATTCTGTTTAATAATATCTTCAGCACGAATTTTTTATTTCCAGTGTATTGCTATATTTCCATGACTATGATTTATTGTTAGATCTAGCTAACATTTTAGTCTTATAGCTATTTTCTAAAAGTAGTGATGTTAGAAGTAAAGCTTTAATATTATTATTTAAGATTATAGTTACTGATGACATCATTGGCCCAAAAAAATATCTAATTATTAGATTTAGGTCTCTAGAAAAAAGCCCTAAGATATTAATTGAATTATGGATTATTAGAATTCAAGAACTCTGCCCATCTTTTCAACGTATTGCACGCCTACGTCATAAATAATTTTATACAGGAGTTGTGATCAAACAAGATTAAAATTCACCAAATAAGTAAGCGCTGAGAGTGTAAGATTCT
Organism: Stegodyphus mimosarum; assembly: GCA_000611955.2. Taxonomy (NCBI): domain Eukaryota; kingdom Metazoa; phylum Arthropoda; class Arachnida; order Araneae; family Eresidae; genus Stegodyphus; species Stegodyphus mimosarum. Next base: position 638,524 of record KK118526.1, read on the forward strand.
GAAACATCGCTTAAAAAATTCTATTTAGTATAAATCAGATTATCGAAATGGCTTTAAAAAGTAATGCATATTTATCAGATGGAAAAATTTTTTTGTTTTAGTGTGGTTGAATAAAACGAAAAGTAACGATTTAATCTAAAATTGTTTTTTACGCTTATCCTGAGAACTTCAGGGCATTTGTTATCTTATTTTCCCAACAGAAAAACTTGTTGTTTATTTTTCCATTATGATTACTGCTTAGAATAAATTGTGTTAAAAAGAGAGTGTTATTTTCGGGTTTACAATGGGCGTATTTTATGATGGTGCGAAACAGACACGCATTCATTATGGACAGATAAAGAATTAACGTTGAATCTTAAATAATTTCTGAGCTAGCAGTATGCTCATGATCTAATACACGATGCTAGGCGAACAAACAAATTCAACACAAATAGATGGAAGATACTCATCCTTGTTTTAAATAAACACGTAATGAAACGAAGAGATAATCAAAATCTGATATATTGTTGAAAAGCACTGGGCTTGTTAAATCGTCTATAGATATCGGTGTTCCGATGCCTTCTAGTAGCTGTCTACAATGAAATTGATGATCTTTATAACATCCATACTATAGAGCAATTCACTTCCGTTCCAAGCTTCGAAAATATTTTACGCTCAATATATTTTAACTGAGCATAACAATAATATAAACCTGAAAACATCTACATTTCTAAAGAAAATCGGAAGGATCTAATTAATTGAATTTTGCTTTGGACATACTGTTTTACAATACAATGCTCAATAAACTGGAGCGATATTCAAAACTTTATTATAAAATTTGCTTTTACTAAAATTTATTATAAAATTTGCTTTTACTAAAATTTATTATAAAATATGCTTTATTAATACCACCATATTTTAGAACTGCGATGTTTTCTCCGTGTTTTCCTTTCTTCCGCTATGTTTTGTACAATTTTTTTGTACAAAACACCGCTATTTTTTGTTCGCCTTGCATTGTTTTCTCTGCGAGGTTTCAGTTCGTGATGTTTTCGGCGGACACTATGCCCTCTAGGCAGCTTGTCTAACAATACAAGTATAATTCAGATATTCTTAACATAAAAGAAATATTTAGCCTTGTTAATAAATATTATATAATGCTTTCTTTTTTCAAATAACACTTCTTATATTCACAACGCAAAATTATGACAGAAAACGTGTGGGAATTACACTGACTGTATTTATACATTATTAAATGCTGTACTTAGAGTAGAATAAAAGTTATTTAAATATTAAGAAAAGTTATAGAGCCGCCCAATCGGTATAGTGATTACCGTCGCTGACTACCCTGCCAAAGAGGCATCCCGAAGAAAAAAAGTATGTTTGTAAACATATTGTGTCCGTGCGGCATGGGGACACTCCAAGTATGCGGCGAGACGAAAGTCTCTCTGGTGTGGCTGTGGTAGGGGAAGAGGGGGAAGGCCCTGGTACCCGTCGTGTGTGTTGAATGTCTATCATTCTGTCTGATATTATGGCATATTAGCTTCATTGAATTACAGGTAGTTTTCTCTCAATTTTAATTATTTAAAATTAAACAGTTTTCTCCGTCTCACTTATTTTAAGTATCAGCTTTACAAATGTTCTAAATTCTTTAGAAGTGATTTAGAATTTTAGCCATGTAAAAACCTTTAATCAAACTTTATGACTTGGAACAAACATAAAATGTCAATAATAAATAAAAAGAGCATTTTCCACTCTTTTCTCATCACTCATTTCTTCTCTCTATCTCATCTTTACATTAATTTTGATTTCTGGAGAGGCTGTGGTAGGGTAAGAAGGGGAATTATGTCTGATATTATAGCATATTAGCTTCATTAAATTGCAGGCAGATTTCTCTCAACTTTAATTATTTTAAATTAGACAGTTTTCTCTGCCTCACTTATATTAAGCATCAGCTTTACTAATGTTCTAAATTCTTTGGAAGTTTAGCCGTGTAAATTCTTAGCATTTTAGCCATGTAAAAATCTTTAATGAAACTTTTATGACTTGGAACAAACACAAAATATCAATAATCAATAAAATGAACATTTTCTACTCTTTTATCATCATCGCTTTACTCACGAACGCTAGACACACGCTAGAATTGAAAAAAAAAACACAATTCCTGTGTATTGAATGTCTACCATTCTGTCTGATATTATGCCATATTAGCTTCATTGAATTACAGGTAGTTTTCCCTCGATTTTAATTAACTAAAATTAGACAGTTTTCTCCGTCTCACTTATTTTAAGCATCAACTTTACAAATGTTCTAAATTCTTTAGAAGTTTACCGTGTAAATTCTTAGAATTTTAGCCGTATAAAAACCTTTAATGAAACTTTTATGACTTGGAACGAACATAAAATGTCAATAATCAATAAAAAGAACGTTTTCCACTCTTTTATCATCATCGCTTTACATTAATTTTGACATCTGGAGAGGCTGTGGTGGAGGAAGAGAGGGTAGGCCCTCGTACCCGTCGTTTGTATTGAATGTCTACCATTCTGTCTGATATTATGGCATATTAGCTTTATTAAATTGCAGGCAGCTTTCTCTCGTTTACTAATGTTCTAAATTCTTTAGAAGTGACTTCGAATTTTAGCCATGTAAAAACCTATAATGAAACTTTTATGAGTTAGAACAAACACAAAATGTCAATAATCAATAAAATGAACATTTTCCACTCTTTTATCATCATCGCTTTACATTAATTTTGACATTGTGTTTATTATCCATGTTTGATCATGTTCAGATCCTCAGCAGAGAAGAAAAGTTTTAAAATGGTGGTACAACTTACAGACTAATAAAGAAAATTATGTTCTTGGACTGGTAATCTAATTTTAGACTCGCGAAAAGAATCAGCTTCATATTACAATTAGTGCATTTTCCTTCAGCCGCGATATTGAAAAACCTTAGATATTTCAGAAAAAAAAATTAACTCTTAAGTACATTTGCATGTGTTCTTCAATTTTTTGAAAAAAAAGGGGAAATTAAATTTTAAATCTTTATGCATTTACATAATTATTAAAAACCGCATTCAAAATTTTATGACAAGATTTGGTTCCTATAAGTAAGGTTTGTAACACTAAAAAATTTTACACATTTGCAAAATTTCAGATTCCTATCATATGACCATCCTATATAAAACCTTTTGATTTCATACAAAGCGTGATTAAATCTATTATTGTAAAATTAAAATATGTTACAGAACATTTTGCATTTTTCCTTTTTCTTTTCCTTCATGAACGTGAAACACTGTTAATTCGACTCAAGTTCAGATCCCAGCGAATGAGTTGGCTTTATATGAGTTTTCATCATTTTTTTCGTGTGTAAAATAAGTAACAGCTAGCTTCCCTTAAAACTACCACAAACGTATTCCTCCTGTCAGGCCAGGTAGCCGTTTAGTGCTTTGACGTAATCCAAGTAATTCTTCCTTTGCATCCTTGGCATTTCATTTTACTCTTCACATCCTTAGAATATATACTAATGCTTATTTGCATATAAAAATAAGTTTATTTACATATAAGAAGTTTATTACATATAAGAATATAAGTATTTAACTAATATATATATATTATTAATTTTTTATTTTTTATTTTGCCCTAGATAGGAAGGGAGTAAAATCTAATGTAAAAGGAATTTATTTTAGTTTTAAATTGCATTAAAATTCATATTAAAAACTCATATTACTGAAAAATAAATATTAAAAGAAAGTTAATTATTGGTGATCCCACAAAACACGTTTTGGGGGGGGGGGGAATTAGTCTTTTTCCATAAATTTCTGAATATGTAAGGAATGATCCCTTTCGTCTCCTTCGTAAAGTTGAATGAAATTACACTCACGTTTGTGAAAATTGCAACACCATGAAGGACTTACGCGAGTGAGCTGAAATTTTCAGGAAATGCAAAGTAGCGCATGATATGCAAATGATTAGAATTGCAAATCCGTAGCGCATGCGTATGCTGAGCAGCGCCCTCTGAACGGCTGATGGATCCGAATAAATAGACGGCTGTAGCGAGGCGTGTATGGTTATCGGTGGTTATCTGCTAGTGGTAAACGTTAACTCAATCTGTACTTATGCCTCGTCGACGAAAGAGAGCGAGATTTGAACAACTTACAGAGTTTGAACGAGGGAGAATCATCGGCCTTCGTGAAGCTGGATTGTCGTATCGTGCAGTAGCCTCTCGTGTGCAGCGTAACAGCAGCACAGTGATGCGCGTTTGGAAGCAGTGGACGGACGAGTGTCGGACAACTCGGAAATCCGGGAGTGGACCCCGAAATGTGACGTCAGCTCGCGATGATAGACACCTGGTCCGCATGGCGCGGACGGACCGTACAGCTTCCTCTAGACAATTGGCAGCACTGTGGTCAATAGCTACAGGTGTTTCATTGTGTGCTTCATCAATTCGTAGACGTCTGCTGCAGTGTGGACTGCGCGCACGGACTCCTTTATACAGGATCCCCCTAACGCACGACCATCGCCGCCTGCGGCTACAATGGGCCAATCAGCATAGAGACTGGCGTGCTGATTGGCAGCATGTCGTGTTTTCTGACGAATCCCGCTTTAATTTGTGGTACCATGATGGCCGCATTCGTGTCAGACGCTATGCCGGTGAACGCCACCTTCCGGAGTGCATTATCGAACGCCACAGTGGACGAACACCCGGAGTTATGGTCTGGGGCGCCATAGCATATCATAGACGATCTCAATTGCTACGAATTGTGGGCAATCTGAACAGCAACCGGTATATCCGTGAAGTTCTACAGCCCGAAGCTGTTCCCTTCCTTCAAAGCTTGCCAGGCGCTGTATTTCAACAGGACAATGCCCGCCCTCATACTGCTCGGATTGTTAAATCCTTCTTTGCAGCGCAGCAGGTACAGCTTCTTCCTTGGCCTGCGTGTTCCCCGGATATGTCGCCAATTGAACATGTGTGGGATGTCATTGGTCGGCGTCTTGCTCGTGATCCTCGTCCTGTTGCGTCTGCAGACGAACTTTGGGTACGCGTACAAACGATATGGAATGCTCTTCCTCAGTCAGACATTCAAACTTTGTTTGACTCCATGCCACGTCGTGTAGCAGCACTTATTGCGGCGCGTGGTGGCCACACAAAATACTGATTCTGATCTCTTGTTCTTGTTTGTTTGCTTTGAACATTTAATCATTTATTTTTACCACTACCACTCAACTGTGTATAAAATTGCATTCAATTATGACGATTCCTTCTTGGTGTTGCAATTTTCACAAACGTGAGTGTAGTTTCATAATTCGAAAATAAGAACATAAAACTCTCAATAAGTAAGGCATCATCCCTTTCGTCTCCTTCATATATTTGAATGAAATTAGTTTCATAATACGAGCATAAGAACTATAATATTTTCGGATTTAAATTAGAAATTTTCAAATACACGAAGGAAATTGTATATAAATGCATATATTCTAAGGAAAATACAAAGGAATATGTAAGGAATAGATAAATGGATATCGGTTTAAACATAATAAAAAAATTTCACTAAATTTCAGTTTCTAGTTTTAATTTCGGTTTTGCTATATGAAAAAAATTGAAGTTCTTCGTAATTTTACTAAACACTTTCCCAAAACCTAAGTTTTTGTAAACTGAAATCTTCTCTTACTTGTCCCAATTTTAAATGGTTGCTGTAGATCTGAGACCAGTCGTTCAACAAATACTTAAAAGTACTTTCTTAAATACGTAATACATCAACTTCCATAAAACCATATTGTGACCAATTGTCCTAACTGTGTCCAGAATTCTGCATGATATCTAAAGCGTTGATTTACCCTACTATACTTGACCTACTCTAACAAATACTTTCACATGTGAATGAGCGCTATTTCTTTGTTGGGGTTGTATCCATTTGAATAAGTAAGCAAGTTTTTCTAAATTATTAGTAATTTATAGGATTATTACACACACAATAATCTTTGAAGGCTAATAAAATTAATATAACGAATTTTGTGCGAATTTTTTAATATATACTTATTCATAATCCGATTTAAGATGGCACCATTAATTTTAAACAATCATCTAAAAAATTACATAGTTTTCTTAACACGTAATCATGTATGTATACCATTACGAAACTGAGATGCTTTTAAGGTCCTGATTCAAAGATCAAATTAAGCTATATTTTGTCCTCATTTTTAAAGGAAAATCCTCAATGAAGACATCTTATTTAACACAGATAACCCACGATTGCTTAATAATTTTATAAGGTATTCCTTCGTGGTGTAATGGTCAGCACACTCGGTGCGTATTCGAAAGATCCGAGGTCTGAGTTCCGGCGACGGCATTGCTCATTTTCATGTGTCCTGCTTCAAAATAACCTAATGACTCTACAGTGGCGTCCGAACTAAAAGGTGGTGGATGATGATTCTCCACCGCAAGGATTTGGCGATTAAGTCCCCTAATCTACAGACGCCCTTTAAAAGGAGAAGTACATAAAGTATTTCTCCCGCCTTCTTAGCATACCTTCGTGGTAACATACTCGACTCGTAATAATGGTCAACATACTCGACGCGTATTCGAGAGGTCCGAGGTTCGAGTCCCGGCGAGGGCATTGCTCATTTTTCATATCTCCTGCTTCGAAATAACCTAATGTCTCTACAACTTTTTCACGTGCTATCCTTTCAGTTAGGTTTAAAATGTCCGTAACTGCTGCACTGTCAATTATTCCTTCATTTTTGCAATGTGATGTAAAATACTTTTACCACGAAATAGTTGTATCTAGTACCCAAATCCTTTATTTAGCTATTTATATAAACAGCTTTTGCAGTCGTTGTCTTCCTCAGACACTTTTTTCCAGAATTCATCACATTATTTAATATTTTATATTATCTTAATACTGAAACCTAATACTTGAAACTATTGTTTCAGAGTATAAAAGCGTAACTCAAAAAGCTCAATCTTACTGCCATAACCACAGAACTAGAATAAAAATCAGCTATTGTTTCCATCAGACTTTTAGAAAAAGAACTCTTAAATTTTAATAAAAGTTTGTATATCAAACTCCATTCTATTACAGGATCATTGTCTTCTAGAGAGCTTTGAAATCTGATAATTTAATGCTTCCTTCAAAAGAAGCTGTAAGAAAAAAAATAACATATACTTCTGTTTTGTTTCGAAAACTCGAAAAAGAAGTTTACTGTGAAAGCAAATAACACTTTTAAGCGAAGAATAGGAACTTCAACAGACATTGAGTTCTGCCTTTTACAAAGCATTGTGTCAGTTTGATGATTTACGGCAGTTAAAGAAATAAGCAACAGGGTTGTAAGAAACAGATGGCTGCCTTTTTGTTGTGCATGAAAAAAACATTTAGACGGACAGGTTTGTAAACGTCTTTGGATTATAGTTTGCTCTTCTTGTTATGATTTTATCTTCAATGTGTACTCGGATTCCGAGGTTCTTTGGTGCACTTGAATCGGTATTATTCTGTGATTTATAGTTTGAATTACTACAAATACTATTTATTCGAATGCGATTTCCAAAGATATCGCAAAGAATGTAAGACACATATTTCATGAACAATTCAATCCCACAATTTTCAGCATACTTTGAAGTACGCGTAAATGTTAGTTTACTACGAATACATCATCTTTAAAGCAATTCAGTGGAGTGCTTTTATTTAACAGTGTAACGTATCTTAAACGCTCTGCGTTTGGACGTCGCTCCAAATCAGGAATAAAGTATATCCCTTTTCTCACTGCAATCAAGAAAAATCTCGCCTAACCGGCAGCAACAGAACTTTCTGATTCCGGATAAGAAATTTTTTAGATAATTGAACATATAGTTTTAGAACTTATTTGTTCATATTTAGTGATATCGCTTGTAAAATTTTTAGTAGACGAGGTCCACTGTTCTTGTTTTTCGATCAATTGGCTGCAATTAAGTAATCTGCAGTAGTACCTCTCAATAAGAGACAATTAACTGGACCAGACATTTTATCGCTTAAATAGAGGTGTCCTTTCTTTAGAGAATGCATACTAAAAATGTAATTTAATTAGAAATTCAGGTTGTTAAATAAATGACTTATAAATAAGTAACTTAGTCGCAGATATTTATTTGAATTTGAAGTTAATGAAAAATTAATATGCTTAGTTAAAAATGTTTGCAAAAATGTACGATAACTGTAAGAGTTTTGTAGTTACAGAAATTTATTGAAAGTACTTCTTTGCTGGGGTTTGTTTGAAAGTCTGTGCTTTGCAAGCATAGTGTTTTCTACGTGGATATTAAAGTTACTGATTTTAGGTCCTTCACAGTCACCAACAATTAGAATGACTTTCTTTAATTGAGAGGTGTACTTTAAGGCATCTGTATAGTTTTTTATATCACATCTGGCTCTTCTTCGTCTTCACTGCTTTCCAAGCTATGCTTGTCAAAGCTAACATCAGCAGCTATATCATTTAAATCGCTAACCAAATATTTTATGCTAATTCACTTTTCTATCAAGCCTCGTATTCATTTCCCTGCTGGAATGTAAATTTCCAGCGCTGGCAATATTCAAATTAGGAAGAAAGAAGGAAGTATTTAAAAGAAGGTTTTGGGGGTGAAATCAGAGTGTGTTTTGCCTGCTTGAACGCCACGTTGCTAAGTTTCATTCTTTAGCAATCAGTATTCTGCGGCGTTCAGTTATTTTTGTCCTTAGGCTTGCTTACGGCGACTTCGGTCAGAGCAAGCTTGCGCTCTAATTAAACTGTGACGATACTCAAATTTCTATAGACTATACTTAAATTTCATTTAGTTTATCCGTTATCTTTTATTTAAAGCCAAAGCTACTGGCTTCTGTAAGCACGAGTTGGTGCCGTCTTTTAGATTAATAAAAGGGTCCTTTACACTTTCCCTATCTCTGTTGTATTTATAAGACACAATGAAAATTCATAAGTTGTCTTTTAGAATTCGGATCTAATTATACGCTAATAAAGAAAGCTAGATTTTATATCCTCTTTGAAGCTGTGCTTTATAGTGTAATATAAAGTAAGTAGAAAAGTAAGAATACAAAACATATAAAAGTACATACATACAAACATATAAAACTAAGAAGTACAAAACTGCACTTATTTTGCTCCCCAGTCCTAGAAAAAACTTATAATGATAAAAGATTTAATTCCATCTACACTGAAAGATCCCTTTGTCTTTGCAGGAGGTTCAGCCGTCTCATCCACTTTTCTTTTCCATTTATCCCAATCTTGGACTGCCTTACAACTTGCTATGCTA
>KK118526.1:647784-685896 GCA_000611955.2 Stegodyphus mimosarum
CCTACTTAGGACTGTAAGAAGAATAACTGTGTTTTGTCTCTAACTGTATCTTATTTTTGTAATTTATTTTTAGTGTCCCTTAATAAGAGGTAAATGCATTAATCTACCTATTCAAATGACCGGGACTAAAGTAACTGTCCCATAAATAGAAGTGTCTCTAATTTAGAGGTATCCGTCATAGAAGATACCACTGTATATAGAAAACCATAGAGATTATTTAAAAATAAAGCGTATAATAAATGATTTTGTATTTTGGGAAAACATAATTAAATAACATTTAGCAAAGTCATTATATATATTAACACAAGAAGCTTACAAATTTCAATGATATATAACTTCGGATGTTGTCTCTATAGTTTTAAAAATTCGCTGCGTATACACTGAAGCTTCATAACAGACACGTACTGACAGAGATGAACATTGCTTAACAAAACTTGTGAAAGCTTTCAATTCTTTGTCAGCTGATTTTCTCATTACTTTTATGCTCTGCTTCTTATCTTTATTTTAATCATTCTGTTATATTAGTGCATTTGAAGAGCACCAAATATATACTAGTGCTTTTAGTGGTTAGTACATTAAAACAATTTACATTAGCCAAAAATATCAATCAATTAGATTTGCGTTATGATTTATAAATTAAATACTCGAAAAACCCAATGATAACTGGTAGACATCAAGTAAAACAGATAAGACAATAAAATAAAACATCATACTAAATTTATAAATGAAACAGACTTTTATTCTACCTTTAAAGTTAATTTAACTATTAGCAATAATGATGATACTCCCAGGAGTCAAAAAAAATATTGTACATTTTAACATAATAATATTAGAATCAAGCATATCTTAAAATTACAAATGAAAATTAATTGATAATTAATTCATTGCACTTTAATCGCATAATTTTGTATCTCTCAATATTAACCAGAATTATCTTAAATACCTGAATACTATTTATTATATAGAATATTATTATACACTAGAATTACCGTAACTCTCCCTATTCTTTTAGCAAAAGAAAGAATTGTTTCTGATCGTAAATTTCAAGAACAGCCATAAGCTAAATGAATTAAAATAAAATTAACATATTTCAAACTTGATTTTGATATGAATTACTTGAATTAAATTTAATGATTCAACAAAATTCACTAAGAAGAAAAGAACTTATGTCTTGAAAATCCAAACAGGTAGCAGCAGCTCAAACCGGATTAAGGTAATAATTACGTGGCAAGGAAACATCAAAGTCTATGAGCAGAAGGTAGTTGAACTTTTTCTGCACGGCCGGGAAAGTAAGACAAAATTGATCAACCGGCAAGACGTAGAATTTCACTAGAGATGACTGATGGCTTCTTCCAGAAACGTATCCTCAGCGCTACGAACATGGGTGCGACAGAAGATGAATAAGGCGACATCTGAGTTGAACCTTAGGTTACGAAAAGAGGAACAATATTTGCGAAGGATGTAGTGGATTACAGTAGTACTAAGAAGGAGATGAACCATACTTTCATGGTGTTGAAGCTCATGTTAATTGATGGTGTAGTAATATGACAAAATTTCATTCCATAGTAAACAGGGTGACTAGAAAAATTCATCGAAGACTTCACACAGCCGCATCCAAAGGGAACCATATTACTGCCCGTCATTGCTACTTAGATTTTGCACAGCGTACACCGAAGGAAAAGAGAGCACAATAGTGCGAAACATCGAGTGCACCATCTTTTTGTTACAAACGTTTACCAACGGCGGTAAAACTCACTTTAAAAGGTGACAATTCCTGACACAAACGCCCCGCAGAAAACAGTAAAAAAATTCTTACTTTTAAAAGCGTTAGTTCAACATCTTTCCCCGCATCGCCAGAAACTTTACCAATCAAAACACTTGGAGAATGTACACAACGAGTAAACCTATAACTCCACCGGATGTCCAAAGGGACCTTCACTTTAATTCGCCTCAAAGCAGTTTAAAAATGACAAGACAAGCAATTCATCCCCTCTCACAAAATCCAGCGAAAGCTACAAAATTTTGTTAATTAAATGAACATATTTCACAAACTAATTCAGCCATCAACTTGAAAGTATTTTTAAATTAAAGTGCAAATTTTCTGTTTCTTCTAGTGTAAGTTATAAATATGTAAACTCAAATTAAGTATTTTTAAATCCAGATTATAACATGAAAATCACACCCATTTCTTTCGTCTACTGCCAACCGCGTTCCGAAAACGAAAGTAACGAACTTGCTATCTTAAGTAGAAAACTCCAGTTAAAAGTAAAACAAATTAGCACAGAGATTAAATAAAATACACATTATGTAGCATAATTTGGAATATAAAAGAATTAATTAATAAATTAGCTTAATTTCGTTACGCAACATTTCTCTCGTCGTAATCATCTTTTTCCTTTCTAAGCACATTTCGATTGTTTCTTCGTTATATTGATAAAGTGTGAAGAAGAATAGCATTATCTACATCCAGGTCTGTATCACCTTTTCACCAAGACTAATCTTCTCGAAACATGCAAATTAACATAATTAAGAAAATAAAATATTTTCATATAAAAAAAAGTGTATTGAAACTAGAAAACAAAAAGAATTGATATTAGCAACAGCTAAGCTAGGCAAACTAGCTATCCAGTAGTTCCAACTCGGAACTGTGTAAAGTAAAATCTCAAAGTCTGACTATACTATTAAGACATTCTTGATGGAACAAATTTAACAGTTAAGCAAGCTAAAATGTATCATAGAAAACCCGAAAGAATAAGCTTCACAGTTTATAAAAGAAAATCAACGCAGATAGATTTGAAAATAAATTTTATACACCTTCAATTTGCTGCAAATATTATCAAGTCTTTCTTTTATGTAGCTATAGATTTAGGGGGGCAAGCGAAATGCAAAAAATAACCCAGCTTCAAAAAATACAGGAGAGGTGTAGAAATCTTTTTCGTATGGATCTAAAACGATTAGATTAGTTCAATGCAACACCTAACCTCGTGCATGACTACGTCGTTTGAGCCATGGAGATAGCATGGTTTGAGCAAGATCTTATCGATTGCCCGCAGGGATAAGAAAGTATTCCCAAGGAAGTTTTTCTTTGCTCAGATAGGGAGTCAACAGCCTATAACAAAAATTAACATTCTTTTTGGTTATCCAAATAATCAGACTATTTAATACATAGAATTTCTAAACTCTCAATACAAAATATAAATTCTTACCAAATATATAATATTTCAATGTGAAATATAAATAATAATTTAAACTTAAGTAACATTAAAACTGCTCAATCGGTCTTACTTTAATGAACATTAGCTACGAAAATTTCGAGCTCATAACCTTATTTAAACAGAGAAGGTGTAGAGAATTTAATAAACTATCTTACTTTGCTTCGTTTTGTTTCGCTTTTTCGATTTAGAGCTTCTCTAGTGTCAGTTTTGGTGATGGCTTGCCATTTGTATCATTTACAGAGAAATAGGTTTCGTTTGCGAAGGGCTTAAGTTTTCAAGTGATATAATTTTCCTAGCATATTTGTAATACATTAAATCTACCTTGAACTGACTACGAAACATTTCATTTGGTGCTATCATTTTTGTCGAATAAAAGAATATACCTAATAATCCAAGTTTAACAATTAAGCAAGGGCTAAATATAGCCACTTATAAATAACTTAGAAGTTTGAAACCATAATCATAAACATGTATATTTAGTATTCAAGCACGAATTCTCAAACACGAATGTCAAGAAAAGTTTGAAATTATGTGATAAACAGTACTGTAGGTGTACATAATGACAATTATTTAAATTTTAATATCATGTGTTTTACGTTGTTTTGTCAATTCATGAAATTTTAAAACTATTACAGAGTATTGAAGGCCAATTTACGCGAATCTAACTATTTGACGGTGATGGAAGGTGTTAATTAGTTTGGCCAATTATAGGCTGTTTATGTAATAATTGCGCAAACTAACTCATCAGTATTTGTTCGTAAAATGTGTATGGCAATATGTAGCATTCAAGAAAATGCAGCTTCTTCTGTGTTCTATATTAGACTTCAAAGTTACACTTGCTACTTCTCAAGAGCAAAGAAAACAACTTATGCTTGTGCTTATGAAATAACCCGTCGACCGTGAAATTGTCGCCAAGCAGGGTGATCTACCGCCATTTTAGATAAGCGTGACGTAGCAACACCCCATAATCTATTCGTTTTCGTTTGATGTATTTAATCCTGATATATTCTCGTATAAACAAACATTTATTAACTGCTATTTTTTCTGTTATTTTTATGTTGTATGTTTCCTTTATATTTTGAAAAAAATGATTGAAATTCGCGACCCGCCTTCTGCAGAACAGTAAGCAGTGTTTTATTTTCAAATTTATATTACCCTAGCATTAACAAGTGTGTATTAATGTACACGATATGATACTTCATTTGAAAACAATGATGATGATGCAAAGTGAAAAAACTGTGACAAGAGAATATTCATTTGAGAAGGAACATGGTTGGAAGGCAGTGTGTTCAAAAGCGCAATTGTAACTGCACATTTGTGACTTAGAGAAATAAAATCAGTCGAATAGGGAAAAGAACGTCTGAATACGGCGAGCAAAACAGTAATAGATTGGAACAATCACCTATGGAAATTTATACTCACAGCGGTATAAATACAGCTTCCTATAAAATTGCAAGCTCTAATAAAATTATAGAAATCGATGAAAGCCTTCTTAAGGTGCAAAAACAAAGCAGATCGAATACTTCCGCAACAGTTGTTATTTAGTAGATTGTGTAGATATACTGACGAACATTTTATTGTACAATTTGCTCAGAATTCCGCAGGAACGATTGCCGCAATTTTGACGGGATCTGTTTCAATTTTCATGATTCCATGGTAGCCAATTTTCACGGTCGACAGGATGAAAGTACAGTACCATTGTGGCAGTACCATTGTGGTATTATGTTACAGTGATCTTTTGAAATGCTCCCAAGTTATTACTTATATTTTAAAGATGCGCAGATTAATTTACTATGCATAGACATTAGGTTGTTTGGAAGCAGGAGGGATGAAGCATGTGTAATGCTCTCGCCAGGACTCGAACCACAGACCTCTCGAATGCGCACCGAGTGGGCTAACCACTACACCACGAAGGCATGCTACGAAGGCGGGAGAAATACCTTATATACTCCCCCCTTTTGAAGGACGACTGGTGATTAGGGGACCCAGTCGCCAAACCCTTGTGGTGGAGAATCATCGTCCACCACATTTTTTAGTTCGGATGCCACTGTAGAGTCATTAGATATTTTTTGAAAGTAGAAGAGATGAAAAATGAGCAATGCCCTCACCGGGACTCGAACCATGGACCTCTCGAATACACGTCGAGCGTGCTGACCACTACACAACGAAAGCATTCCAAGAAGGCGGGATAAATACTTCATAACTATATAAATATATGAATTTCCCAAAAGTCTAGCTTCTAAAATCCGAAATAGAATATCAGAAACAATGAATAGATGTTTAATTTGGGCTTCAGTGGGGCAAATTTAATTGTAACTAAATTTGGTGCTATTTCTTGATCAATGAAATTGAATTTTACCAGGATAATTTGTTCTTGAAGAAAGAAAACTTTTCATTTCCCCTCAGAAACGAACTTTCTAATTTGTCATTTAAGCCAAATAAAATTTACACTTAGATATGAAACATAAATCGATTAAATTAATTTATTTTCATTAATAATTTCATTATTATTCATTCAAGTTATTCTCATTTCTGTGCTCTTCAAATGACATTAGAAGAGTGCATCATATAAAGTAAACTATCCTGAACATTAGAATTATAATCAGTGTCAAATATTGATTTCATCAAATCCAATGCATGTCATTAATTTTTAAAGGAATTTTATTCCAATGTTTTGTCATTTATTTGCATTCTGGTAAACTGGTATTATGGTGTCTATGCCACTATGAACAATAGGCTGTTAATTTAATCCCAAAGTAAAAAATCAAAATTTGGGAACGACTCGTTTCAGCTGCTGTTTTCTTTTAATTATTTTAGTATTTCTTTGTCAATGGGCAGTGAACTAAAATTTAACATGTGCTTTCCTGCAAACTGATAGTATGAAAATTTATATCCTTCTGAAAAAACAACCTTTGATAGTTTTTGCTCAAAAAAAAATTTGATTAATTATAACTACTTTTAACTGTATCCTGAGTAGATATTCGCATGGATTTTCTGCAACTAAAACCAGTAAACACCGTTTTCACGAAATTTCTTTAATTTACCAGCGTTTACTTTAACAACCGTTTAGCATAGACATACACTTCCATTTACAAAAATGTTTTAAATGACGCAAAGATTCATGATTTCGTATTTTAAATTTTAAAACATCTTATAAAATACATAATATAACTTTTTAGTGGTTTCTTTGTACTTACATTAAAGAAAACCTTGTACTCGTTATTAAAAGGTAAAACACAAAACGATTGACTCCCGTATGAGAAAACTGGCCGAGATATTTGGTATTAAATATGGAAGATTATGCTAATATGGTAAAGTAAACACAAAGGTAGGGGCCGTAAACAAATTGAAGGGCTTAAATATTTGCATGTGTACGTAATTAAAAATAAAATAACAGCTTAAGAAAAGGCTTTTGATATTAAGAGATTAAGCTATAAGGAGTTCTGTGCAGATTATTGTGAAAAATATTTGACCAACATAATTTGTTTTCAAAATTGAGACATTTTCATAGAATTTTATAGAATTAGTATTGCAGAATTCAGTGGCACGCAAACAACTCGGATTAGTCTTTGCATTAATTAAAAATGAAAACTATTTAAAATCTCATGAATTTTTGCTACTATTAACAGGTTATGATTCTTACGTAATAAAACTTCAGAAGAATATTAATAACGTATTTTTAGGCTTTGAAAATTTACAAATTACTTGTGTGGGAATTGCTTTGGCATGCCATATGTAACAAAATTATAAATTAAAGACACTAGAAAATCAGAAAACAATAGCACTGAATGAAATTTAAGAAGAGAAAAAAATAGCCTCAACTTATGTTAATGTTTTAATAACCGACCCCTCAAGGCAAACGGAATATGACGTCAAAAACCGTAAATTTTGAAATTAAATAATCATACGTCAATCATTAAATAATCGTCATAATCAACTTTCGACATGCGAGAATCGATATATACAAGACATATATATTTATATATATATAAGACAGTCGAAATATATAACACATATATATATATAAGAAGGAAAGAAAGAAAACAGAAAAAGCGAGTACAACACTTTCCTATAAAGAATGAAGATGGCAGGAAAGTAAAAAACTTAGTTTTTTTTAAAAAAAGTTTCCTTAAATTTTAAAAATGCCAAAATAGTAATATTTGTGTCATTTAAAATATTTCTGTAACTAGAAGTAATTGTCTACCGTGCGACTGGGAAAACAAAGGCAAGGTAAGGAATTTTGCAGACATGTTTTAATTAATTTCCAAACATCTTGGAAATAAAAATGGAAATGAAAAATAGAAAAATTAAAATCTCAAAGGTTTCGATTTTAAATTACGTCCAAAGGGGCCTTTTTTTTAACATTTCGTGTGTTACCTTTATTTATTAAATATCATATTCTTCGCACTTAAATCATAAAATCCAGTTCAAGACAAATATCGCAAAATAATTTTTAAATGAGCATATCCTTTAGAATTTCCGATCTCGTGCGGTGCGATCTCGTGCAGTCTCGTGCGGTGGAGATAAAAATGATTTTCTGTACAACGTTGCCATTGCTAGAGTCCTTGAGTTTGTTAATCAAAAATTCGTTAAAGTTTACAAAATATGAAATCGATAATAAAACAAATTCTAAATTTCAAATTCGGGCTACCAAATGCCCGTATTCGAGTTGAAACGTTCAATATTCAAAATTTGCTGTTCGAGTTGAAACGTTCAATATTCAAAATTCAACAAGCTGTGGTGGTCCCGCAAGTCACTTGTACCGTGATTCTGCAGAATGTGTAAGATACCCTGGATGTTACCGTGTCAACAAGAATCCTTTCCCGTCGATTGGTTGAACGTGGCTTTCACTCACGGCGTCCGTTAAGAAGACTGCCATTGACCCCACAACATAGACGCCAACGTTTAGAATGGTGCCGCAGTGGAGCAATGTGGATGACAGAATGGCAAAACGTCGTGTTCTCAGATGAGTCACGCTTCTGTTTATGCAGTGACAGTCGCCGCATACGTGTGTGGGTAAGTAACCATTTTTTGTTGTCTTAGCAAATTTTTCATGATGGACTTGCTTAGCTTGAGATATCGATAGGACACGTATTAGGGATCTTAGGTTTAGATAGGCATCATGGCGGATATTGATTTCTTTCGAAATCCCGACTTCATTAATAATCTTATTAAAAATGGCTCTAAGGAAGAGAAAAGCGCACAAATCACTGCCTTATCATTGTACATGAATCAAGTAAGATCTGGTTCAGTTCAACTTGCTACTGATCAACAAGAGTTATTAAATAACGCAATACACCAACTACAAATGTCCTGTGTCTCCGAAATCAAGTCGGACTCAGAACTTAACAGTAAAGTTGCCGTATTAGCAGTTAATGACCAAAATGAAAAACGCAAAAAGAAAATCAAGCGTAAAGACGCACCAATAGATGACAACTCAGGATTTAAATTTCCCCGTAAAACACACAAAAGAAATTACAGTGGTAGTAGCAGCGCTTCAGCTACCTCTACAAAAAATCGATTTACCCATTTATCGGATGACGATGAAATGGAAACTAATAATCAATTTACTCAAGTGATAAACTCACAACCAAACAAGGAAGGTGAATTCATCCATCCCTTTAAAACTGCCAAAAGAGTACCACCCGTAATCATCTCAGAAATCACAAATTGGAAGCCGCTACGCGACCAAATCAAAAAATTAATAGAAAATTTTGAAAGTAACTGCAAAGGAGGAGACATACATATTAAGGTTAAAACTCCCGACGAATACAGAAAACTCACAAAATTTTTGGATGACAGTGTTATCCCCTACCACACTTTTCCTTTACCACAAGAGAAGCCTATAAGAGCAGTAATAAAGAAACTACCAGGACACACCCTCCCGGAGGACATTTATGATGAACTAAAAGAACTTGGTATTCCTGTAAAAACGGTACGTCAGGTTACTAAAAAAACAGATACGGAAATAATAAAACTTCCCACCTACATCGCAGAAGTCGAAAGAAGCATAGAAGGTAAAAAGATATTTGACCTCACACACATTCTCGATCTCGGTATACAGGTATGCACTTTCAAGCCTTCACCGGGGCATAAACAATGCCACAAGTGTCAGCGATATGGACACTCAAAAAATCACTGTAAGCATAATGCTCGTTGCTTGAAATGTGGATCCAATCATCTTACATTTACATGTAAGAAAGATAAAAACGTACCAGGAAAGTGCTGCCTGTGTGGCGGAGATCACGTATCTTCTTACCGCGGGTGCCCAAGACATCCAGAAAACTTAAGAAAAAGTGTTGAGGATAAAAAGAAAAATCAATACACTCCAGCATTTACCCCAAAAAACGCTTGGGATAAGGAATTCCCTCCACTCCCAAAAACCAACACTAGCGGACAGAATAGTCAAGATCAAGCTACCCCCAATCAGGATAGAGAAAATAACACCAACCCAATAGGCTCCGTCTTCGAAATGTTCACCTGGTTTCAAAAAATACTACAAAAAGGCCAAGAACTTTTCAACAGGTTCATGAACGCAAAAACCATAGTGGAGAAACTCCAAATTGGCTGGGAAGCCTTACAACTATTACTAAATAATGGTCAGTAGGCTCCTTAATCCAATACAAAATATCCAAACGACTGTTCCAAGCAGTTTGAACATCGCATACTTTAATGCTAATGGTGTGCATAACAAGCATATGGAAATCCAACAATTCTTGACAGACCACAACATAGATGTCTTTCTAATCAATGAAACACATCTAAGAGCCTCCAACAAGTTCAAGATGCATGGGTATAAGACCTTTAGAAATGACAGGACTTTCAGTAGAGGCGGTGGCACTCTGATACTTGTCAAAAATTATATACAAGCTACCAACTTTGAAATAAACGCTAATACGAACATAGAAAACACTGCAGTCATTTTAAACTCGCACACAAGTGCTCCAATAGTTTTTATTGCAGTCTACAACAAACCGCAAAATACTATGTCCAATGCAGACTTAGATAGTTTGCTACAAAGCAACTACCCTACAATTCTTGCTGGCGATCTTAATGCCAAGCACACTGACTGGCATTCCAGAAGAATTAATAGCAATGGTAGCATTCTCAGGCAGTATGCACTCTATAATGACATACGGATCATAGGACCCAACAATTATACCCACAATAGTGTTTATGGAACTCAGGACGTCTTGGACATTATTATCTGCAAAAATACTACTCAAATTCCTTTTCTAGAAGTTATCCACGAGTTAACCTCCGATCATTTACCCGTTAAATTCCTTTATCATGGCTTTCAAAATAAATCTCCTATGAAGAAAATCACTAACTGGGAAGAATTCACAAAAAACCTAGAAAAACTACCAGCACGCCCTGCTCTTTCCGATATTCATGAAATAGAAATGCAGATTACCAAAATCAATGCCAGCATAAACGACGCCATCTACAAATCCACCCATTTTAAAGATTTTCAAAAGCCAAAACTCCCAAATTACCTGATTGATAAAATTAAAGAGAAAAATAGGATAGCAAAATTATGGAGAAGAACGGGCGACCCGAGAATTAAAAGAATAGTAAACAGGAAAGTCAGAGAGCTGAAGAACTTATTAAATGAATATAGATCCGAACAATGGGAACTGTATCTGGATAACATGGACCAGGATCATACAAATATATGGAAATTAGCTAAATGCCTCCGAAACAATAATTACAACATAGGTCCCATTCAAACTACTAGAGGCTTACTCTATTCTAATAATGAAATCTCTGAAGAAATAGCTACCCACCTCGAAAACACCTTTACCACCCCTAATATTAGTAACCAGGACACAGATGAAGATGTCGAAAATTTTGTAAAAAATCTAAACTCGATTAATGGTCATGAACATGTCAAACCCACCTCACCTAATGAAATAAACAACATTATCAAGCGATTAAAAGCTCGTAAAGCCCCTGGATTTGACGGAATCTCAAATAAAGCACTCAAAGTTCTTCCGAAGACATACATTGTTCTGATTACCAACATAATTAATGCTTGTTTAAGGCTAAATTATTTCCCAGGACAGTGGAAGCACGCAATAATCACAGTTTTTCTAAAACCGGGAAAAAATCCAAAGGATGTCAACTCCTACAGGCCTATAAGTTTACTACCAAGCTTAGCCAAAGTATACGAAAGAGTTCTTCAGAAAAGGCTTGTTGAGCATCTAGAAAATAAAAATATTCTTAGTCAAGATCAATTCGGCTTCCGTAAAGGCCACAGCACAGTTCTACAACTGCTTAATGTAACAGAATATATTGCTGATGCTTTCTCAAAAAAGAACACCATAGCAAGTTGCTTCCTAGATTTAGAAAAAGCATTCGACAAGGTGTGGCATGAGGGCTTGCTCTTTAAGCTGCACCTTGCTCGACTGCCTGTTAACTTCATCAAATTGATTAAATGCTATTTAAAAAACCGCACATTCCAGGTTAAAATTAAAGATTCACTATCTGCAAGAAAAAGAATCAGAAGCGGAGTGGCTCAAGGAAGTGTCCTTGGCCCCTTTCTTTTCAATGTCTTTATTAATGACATGCCTACACCATTAAATTCCAAAATTGTAAAATTTGCGGACGATACTGCAATTTTGACGAAATCCATAAAGCCGCAACTCGCCGTCGATAAGCTGGACATTGCAGTCAACCAAATTATCCACTATTTAAATAATTGGAAGCTTAAAGTAAACCCTAACAAATGCCAAGTTTTAATATTCAGAAGGCACAGAAAATTCACTCCCATAGAAATAAACATCAAAATCAACAATCACCCAGTACCCATTGTTAATAAGGTCAAGTATCTCGGTGTTTATTTTGATGCCCAGTTACTTTTTAAAGATCATATAATATATACTTTGCAAAAAGCCATAGCCGCCAAAATTGTGATTCAACCCCTTATGAACAGAAAATCAAAATTAAGCTTGAGACTCAAAAGAAAACTGTATCTGGTTCTAATTAGACCAATCCTTCTATACGCAATACCAATTTGGGCTACAGTCTACAAAACGTACAGGAAAAAACTGCAAGTATTTCAAAACAAAACTTTGAGAGAAATTACAGATTCCCCATGGTTTGTGCGAAACCTTCAACTACACAAAGATTTAAAGATCAACCCAATAGCTGATCAAATTCTTTCAACATGTCACAACTTTTACCAAAATATTAACAGCTCATCCTATGATCATATTCGAGAACTAAGTAACTACGATCCGACCTTAGAAATAGCTGCCAAACGGCCGCGCTCGATATTCCACAATTCCAAGTGGTAAATACTTAAACCAAGAGACTTTGTTCTTTAATATTATGGACTTGATCGGCACCAGATCTGACAAAGCTCAGGTTTATAATTTAAACAGTATTATCTGTGTTTTCATATTTGTGTAAATGTAAATATCAAGAGACTTTGTATTCATATGGACTTGATCGGCACCAGATCACACAAAGCTCACGTTTATATTTCAAGTTTTCCAATAGTGCAATTTGTGTTTTTCATAAAGTGTGTATAGTGTATAATCATAACGCTGAATTTATTCAGTAAAGACTCAAAAGACAGAGACTTTTGTGCTTGGAAAGGACTTTGTTAAACTTACCTATGAAGCAGTCAACTGCATGGACAGTAAATTAGTGGTGACCCCATCACATGACCTTTATCAGCAGATTTCCAGTACCATTATGTCATGCATTACATGCTTTCCTATGTCTGTACTTACATGTACATGTATAGCTTCGCCAATTTCGGCGCGGCAGTATTGCCTTTGCTTTTATAATCATCGCCTAAGGGCAGAAATTACCAAAAGTACCGGTAAAAGTTGTTTTTGCAACT
Source organism: Stegodyphus mimosarum (assembly GCA_000611955.2). NCBI lineage: Eukaryota > Metazoa > Arthropoda > Arachnida > Araneae > Eresidae > Stegodyphus > Stegodyphus mimosarum. Next base: position 660,853 of record KK118526.1, read on the forward strand.
ATAAGCCGTAAGATCAAAGAACCGATTACGATTACGATTACGTGTGTGGCGTCGACGTGGAGACAGATGTAATCCGGCTGTAACTGTGAAACGGCCCACCGCGCGACAACGTGGCATAATGGTTTGGGGCGCTATTGCCTACGATTCCAGGTCACCTCCAGTTCGTATTCAGGGCACTATGACGGCCCAACGAAACTTGGATGACTGCGGCTGGTGGCAATCCCCTACCTTCATGGGCTGCGTATTGCAATTTTTCAGCATGATAACGCCCGACCACATAGCGCTGGCATCTGCCAACATGCTCTGCAAGGTATACAGATGCTTCTCCGTACTCTCCAGACTTGTCACCAATCGAACATGTGTGGGATGTGATTGGACGCCGTTTGCAGACTCTGCCCCTGCCTCGTTCAGAAGACGAACTGTGGCAAATGGTTGAAAGGGAATGGAGAGCCATCTCTCAGGACACCATCCGCAATCTTATTGAATAGATGCCTAGACCTGCTTCTTCGTGCATCGCTGTCCGCGGTGGTTCTACATCCTACTGAGCCGACGCCGTTCTCGCTCTGTATTCTGACTATCATTTTGAAATACAGATCACTTATTGCTGCTTGCTGTCTCTGTCTTCTTTCCGAATTTCATCACTTTCTGACCACTTCTTCTTGGTGTTGCATTTCCAATGTCGAGCAGTGTATAAACATAGTAAGACGGGAAAAAAACGAACAGCAGATTGAGTAACTGCGCAAAATAATAAACGTAACTAAACTAACTAACGTAATATTTTTTTTATCTAGGTTAAATTTTCACTTCTTTTAGCAGATTTGATATGATCAGTTTCCTTTTTTTACTTGTGTATCTGAATATTGGTCAGTTTTAACATTTTAAGTTAATAAGCCATTTATCATAACGAACTACCAGATATAGCAAACCAAGCTTTCGGTCTTCTGAAGCTCATTTTTCGATTGTAGATTGAAAATGACATAATTTTTTATTTGTTAATAAGTTTAACTAACAAAAAGCTTAAGACCTTTTAATGAGAAATTGCAACTTCTATTTATACCATTAAAAGCATCCAATCTGGCAAAATTGTATTATCCGAATACAGAAAACTTTTTTAAATTGCCAGATCATATATTTAACTTTAAATCACTTCGTTAAGTTTTAAAAGTGATACTATACTTCAGTTTCAGATTTTTCTCATTTCTGAAATTAATTGCATGCTAAAGCCCATATACCGAAAATGCTAAATATTTATACGTTTATAATGGGGGTTTTGTGGCAGACTTTGAAAAAGTGAATTTTTAGGTTTCGCATGTGAATTTTTAAGGTCATGAGAGTAAGAAGAGATTAATGTCTATGTAAATAACTATTACTAAAACATTTTATTTTATTAAAGTACGTTTTTGTTTTCACTATGTGATGAAACATTAAAATCAGGCCCATCTCATGCTATAATATCTAATACCCATCGGTCATACAGAAAGAATATTTTTAAAGAAAAATGGTGAACCTATCAGTCTTCAGTTTCAGTTTTTTTCCTTTGATTTATATGTAAGCAAGAATAAGTATTTGTGTTTATTAAAGAAATTTGAAATTTTTTATTATGCTCTTGAGAGTAAAAATACAAATTTCATGCGTTAATCTGTAATCTAAAAAGAAAACCACCTTTTTCCGGTACTACTCACACTTCGTTTTCTAGATTACATTTTCTTTCAAGAAAAAATAGATAAATTCTATTAGCATAATTTCGTTGAATAATTTATTTTTACAGACATTAGTCTTAACTGAATTACCTTCACTGATAGCTTTAAAAACACTCTTAAGATGAATATTTGAATATTTGATTTCTGAGTATTCACTGTGGAGCAAATACGAATAAATAAATTATGATTTACATGAAGAAATAATAACTCACATCACTCCGTAAAAATACAACGGATTTTTCATAATATAAAGTAAAAATTAATAGACTTAACAGTTAAACTTGAATATAATTTATGAACAAAGCGAAGAAAAAAAGGGATAATTATATTTAATATATTCTAGTTTATGATGGAAAACGTCTTAACCAACTTATCATGTTTTTTCTCCTCCTGAAATGTGTCCGCTCTTATCCAATAAATTTTCTTTATAAAATGCAGCTAGTAGTTTCCGTTGATTATATTTTCTAATACTTGAAGAAAGCTGTGAACTTGAATTAAAATAATCACAATTTTTTGGATTAAGAGCTTTATTTGATATAAAGCGAATAAAGCAATAACCCTATGAACACAGTGACTGCCATTTATCAAAACGATATTACCCGAAGTACTCTTATACTGGATCGCATGACAATCATGAGCGGTAACCGAGATCTTTGCCGACAAGACACGTAGCCGATAGGATATTTAGCTAGCACGGTCATTTAGCCGACGTGTACGTATAGCCTACAGAATATTTAGCCAACAAGATATTTAGCCGAAATCATGTTTAGCTGACAACAGATTTAGCTGACAATTCTTGCATTTAGGCAAAAACACGCGACAAAGTTTTAACAAAATTTTCCCATATTTATTCTACAAAAGGCGTTTCCAGGATACACAATGAGAACGTTTATGGAAAAACAAGACATTTGGGTGTTTATTTAATACTATACACAGAATAGTTTTTAAAATTATACAGAAAGCAACTTGAGGTTGTTTATTACGAGGTTCCTCCACATTACACGATTGACGTCCGCCGAAACCTCGACTTAACCTTTGGACAGCGATGGATAGGTGATGGTGTCCCGGTTCATTGGCCTGTCAGATCACAGCAGCTATCATGCATGGACTTCTTCTGGGATCACATGAAGCATTTGGTGTACAAGATGCCCGTTCCTTCAGCTGAAGGCCTCGTCGCTCGAAAATCTGTAGTTACCGGGAGGATACGTGACATACCAGGAATCTTCTAGAACGTAAGGAATTCCATGCAGCGCTGCTCTCAGGCCTGCCAGACGACTTCCGAGCACCTGCTGTAGTACAACCTTTTAATAAAATGTTTTCTTTCCCATTAATGTGTTGCTGATTCTTTTCTTTTTCTCTGCTTCTTTGCACCACAGCTCGCAACTACGGCATTTGCGACCCTGCATTCTTATGTGATTCCGAGTCGTCTCTGTACCCCCTACACACCCTGCAAGTTTGTCGGTCTGGTAGCTAATCACCCTGTACAAAATTTTAACTAATTAATATCAAATTTACAAAAACAAGAAATAAACGAATATTAAATTCAAGATAATAAAATTGTAGAATCTAGTAAAGCTTTACGAAGCTACAAACATGAAAAAAATTAACCAAGCCTTTGTGGGGTTCAAAATCGGGTTCCTCTTATTGTTAGCGAGACGTCCTATCACTTACATCAGAAAAAGACAACAGCGGGACCGAGCCCAGTCCGGATAAGTGATTTTTAAGGATAATTAAATACATATTTCTAGAAATTACTTGTTCATGTTTTCTGATGGAAGGGGGGACATCTTTATATTCATCCACACTGAACAGAGAGGCTGCGCGATCTCTAAATGTATGTGTGACGTATTATCATTTATCGCATTTTAGTCAGTGGCATTTAAAGAGAGTTTTAGATTTTTTCTGCGCCAAAAAACATCATGGACTCAGCTCCGCCCTCAGTGAGATTTGAACTCCAGACTCTCTGATTGCTGCTCGGGCGTTCTGCTAAATATACCTTGAAGTTAAGTGGTAAGAAAGGAGAAAATTTCTCGCACCATTATTATACTCAATCTTTTTTATTTAATGATCGCATATTCTTTTACAAAACATACCAAATTTTACATCGCGTAAAGTAACCTTTTTCAAAAATTGTAAGTTACGTGTCTGGCAGACGAATTCTATTTTATACCAACTTTTGCTAGGCAGAAAAGAAATCTAAATTTATAACACATTTATGACTTTAATGTTTAATGTAGCCCTTAGTAAGTTATAAAATTAAGGTAATTCAGTTAAAGTCACGATTAGTTTGTTCTACACCAGTCCAAACGTCTTCTGGAAGAACCCTGGAAGTTCAGATTTCCTTTGTAGGAGTAATTACTTTGTTTGGAGCCACTAAGTGTTTCATTTACTTTGAGTAATGAGAATATTCAGTGCAAGATGCTCCTTAATTTCCCTGAATAATGAAGTGAAGCACATACGAATTAGAGGTAGCCTTTCTGCAAATACGTCCTTTAATCAGATACTCTTATTATTAGATTTTTCGCAGTTAAATGCTTGATTTTAATTCACTTTTCCCAACAAATATTTTTCCTATCCCCAGAAAAACTTGCTGTACATATCCATATCAATATAACTGAGTTATATTTAACTTTAAAGTTTGTCTTTAAAAAATTTAAGCTTAATGCTTTCATCTAAATTTTAATATTTTAATACTTTTCATAAAGAGAGCTGAATGAATGAAATAAACAAATTTGTATTGCTAAACAAATTTATATTTCTACACATTGGGAGAATACACGCCAATTTAAAATATAACATTAGACGTACAGTTGCTCCCTCGCAAAATTTAAGAAAAAAAAGTTTATACTGGCGTAGGTTTTATATTCTCACACCCCTCTAAGGCTCTTTTCTTGTTTAATTTGACTACATTGTCAAGTTATTGTTCCAAATACAATTAATGTTTTGTATTCATAATACTGAAGCTACCTAAATAAGTATGTCGAAATGAAAAAGATACTTCTTTTAATGTGAAATAGCATTTTGGTACAATTCCAAACTGAAATTATAAAGTATTTTTTATCTCCTTCCAGCATACCTTCCTGGTGTAACGGTAGCACACTCGAGGCGCATTCAAAAGGTCCAGGATTTGAGTCCCGGGGAGGGCAACACATATTTTCACTTCTCCTGTTTCAAAATAACCTTATTTTGATCCTCCTTACAGCATGCCTCCGTGTTATAATGGGCAGCACTCTCGGCGTGTATTCGAAAGATCCAGATTCTAGTCCCGGCGAGGGCATTGCTCATTTTTCGTATTTCCTACTTCAAAAATCCTAATGACTCTACAGTGGTTCCCGAACTAAAAGGAGGTGAATGATGATTCTTCACCACCAGGATTCAGCGAATGGGCCCCCTAATCCGCACTTGCCCTTTAAAAGAGTAAGTTATTTTCTCCCTCCTTACAGGATGCTTTCGTGGTGTAATGGTTAGCACATTCAGTGCGTATTTGAGAGGTCCAGGTTCGAGTCTCGGCGACGGCATTGCTCATTTTTTGTGTTTCCTACTTCAAAAATCGTAATGACTCTACCACCTAATGTCTTTACAGTAACGCCCAAACAAAAAGATGGCGGAAAATAATTCCTCACTGCCAGAATTATGCGATTGGGTCCCCTGATCCTTGGTTGCCCTTTAAAAGAGGGAGTATATAAGGTATTTTCACCTCTCCTGTTTTAAAATAACCTTGTGGGGTTTCATCTTCTTCGTTCACAGTTCAATCCTTGAAAACCCCAAACACTTCTTTGCGAAAAATCGCTATAGTGTGTAAACAGAGACGTAAGAATCAAGAAGGATTAACTACCCTTTATTTCTCAAAATAAATGTGACACAAACTCGGAGTGTAGAGCAAAACCTCCCTTTGAGTTTGAACTTAAATTAATATGAAATTAAACTTAACTAAGCTTAACTAAAGCTAACTGAAAGATATAGCCGAAACTATCAAGATTCTAAGTAGCTGGCCTCTAAATCTTAATTAGGTCGGCGTAGCCAATCACGCGCCTAAAGCACGGTCGAGCGTCACAATAGCTTAGAGAGACGTAGCCAAAGGCAAACGCGCGTTAGTCAGGAACTCGAGCTCTCTAACGAAGTTGGAGAACATCGACTTAAATACAACTCTTACTCATTTGCATTAACCGCATTTTTGAAAATACATTCTGGTAGGAAATTGTAAGCTGAAGCTAGAATAGATAGGAAAGATGCATAAACGTAAAATAACTTTTATAAAATTAGGATAAACCTTAACGTCTTTCCCCAACAGAATTTAAGTACTCGAAGAATAAAGTCTCAAAACGACCTTGTTTAAAAGTGTAAATTCTACAAAAACTCTTTTACATCAAAGTTTAAACTTGTAGCAACTGTGCTTTCTTGAATGAAATTCATCATTAAATTTTTTCTGTTTAATGCCAACTTTACAAACATTTCTAACACAAGACTAAAACCATATATTCACAATTTTTACAGTTTCACTGGGGACAAACATCTGCTTCTTTTCTGGAACAATCTATTCAGTCTTGGTCCTTTCAACTTATCTGGAAGGAAACAACGTTAGTGGTAACTTTCACATACAATTTATATTTACTTTACCACTCTATCTTTACTGAAATTATTCTGACCCTCAAACAGGTTTCATTCACGCAAAATTTAAATCTTCTTCCCCCCACGCTCTCCAGAAATTGTTCTCAGTGAATTGAGCGTGTTAATGTTCTGTTTCCGTGAATGTATTCTACCATCTACACAACAGCTATTATTTGTTACAGCTTCACAGACCTCAGAAGACTCCTTAAACACAAAACTGCTTCTAGTGTGTTAAAATAGAACTTAATTTAAGTTTTTAAGTAAAGCCTGGGAGTCTAACTTTAAACACATTCAATCTATACTTTCTTTCTATTCATCTATTATACAAAGTAATTTACAGTCACGCTTTTGACCAAAACTTACATTTGTTTACTAGTTTAATTTTAAGTAGTTTTACAGCTGACATTAGCGTTTCTACATTCAATACAACATATTAACATGCAATATTTTAAAATTCACTTTACATTTTCATAGTTGCTATACAAAATTTACAAACTTTTGCTACAACCTTTCTTTAAGTAAACATATTTTAAATTGAAGTCTTCCGACTAAAAATATTCATAAATTAGTTTCACGCAACTTGAAAATTCTCAAAAATGGAATTTACAAAACAAATTCTCGCCAACTTGCGAATTCAAATTTCTTTTCTGTTTAAAAGATAATTACAACTAAATTCTCGCAAACTTGGGAATTCAGACTTTTTGCTTTAAACAGCATTTAGCAACTTTAAACAACATGACATAAATCGAACTTAAAATGCAAAATAGGAAACAAGAAAAATTTTCACTTCCTCTAAACTCCTGCATCCTTAATCAAGCAAAACTCCTCAAAAGTAAGATATTCACTGCAGTTTCCTCCTTCGGACTGGCTGGTTTGTCCCCTCCGACGGAATTCTCTTCCGTTTTTTTCCTTTATCTGTGAAACGCACTGACTTGCTGGTCAGTTGAAGATTCTGGAACTCCGGTATTCTCTTTAGCTCCTGGGGCCGGCTTCGTTGCTGGAGATCTTTAAACTTCCTCTTGGGGTTTCTGGCATGCTGAAACGGTGCCGCTACTACGTCAGCTGGCCTTTTTCCTTTCGTGATTCTTCGGTCCGACGTTCCTCCGACGTGGCCTCTTTTGAAGAAGTTGGCTAGTGTTCTAGAGTTGGCCGTTTTCCTGGGATTACTACCCATGGACATTTTCCGCTTCCCCATCGAAATTTGCTTAGGCGAATTTCGCTGTAGGCGAATTTTTCTTTTTTCCGTTCTCTTCTTTTTCGCTGAGCCTGAAACTTGCGGTTGCTGCTGCGTTCGCTTCGCGGAACTTTCTTCGGTGCTCTCAGCTTGTTTTCTTTTCGTTACTGGAGGGATTCCTGCTCGGCGACGGAGATATCGAGGTTCTTGGCGCACTCCCAGGATTCTGCAATAAATCTTTTAGAACTTGGAAATCAGTACGACAATAATACGGCTTGAGTTGGTCAACATTAGCAATTGGTGGATCGCTTTTAATCGCTGATATTTTGTAATTATCGGTTTCAATACAATTTTTCGAGATTTTTTAGCCGAGGTACCTCAATTCCTTGGCGGCAAATTTGCACTTTTTTGGATTTATTTTCAGGCCGGCCTCATTTAACAGTGTAAAAACTTCCTCTAAATGTTTAATGTGTTGCTCTAGGGTTTCGCTCGTAACAATAATATCATCGAGATACATGACTGTACTTTTGCCTAAGATTGGCATTAAAATGATGTCCATAACGTTTTGAAATGTAGCCGGAGGTCCGCTTAAGTCAAACGGTAGTCTCAAAAAGGCATATATGCCTGAATTTGTAATAACAGCTGTTTTCTCAATATCTTCACGTTTTACTGCAATCTGAAAATAGCCTGACGTCAGGTCTAATGTGATCATATATTTAGTAGAACGAATCTGTCTTATAATTTCATCTATTATCGGAAGGGAATATATGGGGGTATATCGTTATGCTATTTAACTTACGATAGTCAACTGCGAATCTCCACACATTCGGATCAGCGGGTGGCAGTTCATTCATCTTTCTTCATAACACTACAGGACTAGCATAGGGGCTGGAACTTGGCGTAATTATCTTGTTCTCGAGCATTTTCTTAATGTGTCACACGAGAATGTCTTCCTCCACACGGTCATAGCTATATGGTTTTGACCGGACTGAGGGCGCACTACCGGTGTCAATACTGTGTGTTACGATCTGGCAGAAACAAGGTTTGTAGTTGAATAATTGGGAAAAACCCACTTCCATCGATTTTCCATCTTCTCTCTTCCTCCTTCTTCAAGATGACTCAGTTGCAATTGCGGCTTTTTTCTGTTCAACGTTATCCATCTTGACCTGTAAGGTAGGATCTTTGAAATTAATTTTTGCTCTAGCTGCGCGTAAGATATCAACCCCCAATATAACTGCGGTTAACAAAGCCTTTATCACCAAAAAATTTACTTTTTCATCTCGTTCTTTACTTGAACATGCATCCACACGTTTTCCGTGGAGGCACCCTGTTTGCTATGGGCGGCAATCTCTCGTTGTAACGTTGTTTTAAATAATCTATAACGAAGAAAATGCTCTGTAAAGAAGTCCTGGGACAGAAAGCTGCATTGAGCTTCGGTATTCAGTACGGCGGTAGTAAGGAAGTCGTTTTATAATATATAGATCTCTGGCAAGGCCCAATTTTTTACGACTACAGTATTCAGTTTAATTTCTGAGGGATTTTCCTTCCCAGACGGTGACCTAGCCCTCATCTTGGCCACCGTGGTTACTTTAAATTCTTCTTATCTGTCCCTTGATCCAGCTGTTTTTTTTTTCTCCACGCTTTGAACTAACCAGTCTTTTCCTTCTATGGATTTGCAATTTTCCCCGCTTGCCGATACGGATTCTGTTGAGCTTCAGGTTTCGTCTGAGAGTGATATCTTGAATAGTGTCTAAAGTTGTTTGTACGCGCGTTTTCGGCTGTTCGCCTGCTCTGAAATTTTACTGCTAATTCAAATAAGCTTTCCAGGGTTTCCGGATTTCTGACTTCAAGAAAGTCCTGGTTTGACAGAAGTAACCGCAGCAATATGACTTCGATAATTCCTTGTCGGGCCTTTTTCCATATAATAATTTGGAAATGTGGATCTTCCTTAGGGTAAAGTCTGTAAATTCATCGAAGTTGCTTTGGTATTTGCTAAATAATTCAGACTCCAACTTCCCACGGTCTTTCACAACTGGGAATGCTTTCAAAAGCGATGTTTTAAAATTTTCCCAAGTGTACGTTTCCGGTCCTGGATCCCCCAACAAATTCTTACCAATATTTTTGTACCAGCTGACAGCTTGCCCTTTAAGTTTGATGTAGCGATGATAACTTTTTGCAGCTGGTTAACCGGATATAATGTGAAAAGTAGGTCCAGCTGCTCCAGGAAAGTCATCACTGAACCTTTGACGTCGAATGTTGCTGCTGGCTTCATTGTCGTTCTCATCGTTTCCATGATAAATTCGAACTCTTCCATTGGGTTTGATTTGGGCTGAGGGAATTGAAAGCTCGTGGGGATCAACGTGAAATCTTCACTACCTAGCGGCATGGTTGGTTAAGAACACCTTCGGACGCCAAATATGAGGCTTTACCATCTTAATTCCCAGTTCAATCCTTGAAATCAACCAAACACTGGTAAGCAAATAATCGCTATAATGTGTGGACAGAGATATAAGACTTAAGAAAAGTTAACTACCCTTTATTTCTCACAATAAATATAATACAATCAACTCCTAACTCGGAGTGTACAGCAAAGCCTCCGCTTGGGCTTGAACTCAAATTAATATGAAATTAAATTTAACTAAGCTTAACTAAAGCTAACTGAAAGGTATAGCCGAAGCTATCAAGATTCTAAGTAGTTGGCCCCTAAATCTGAATTAAGTCGGCGAAGTCAATCACGGGCCTAATGTACAGCCGAGAGTAGCAATTGCTTAGAAAGACGTAGCCAAAGGCAAACGGGCGCTAGCCAGGAACTTGGGCTCTCTAACGAAGTCGGTGAAACATCGACTTAAATGCAACGCTTACTCATTTGCATTAACTGCCTTTCTGAAAATACATTCTGGTAGGAAATTGTAAGCTGAAGCTAGAACGGATAGGAAAGACGTATAAAATAACTGTTATAAAAGTAAGATAAACCTTACAACCTTATAAGGTATTTTCTCCCTCCTTACTGCATACCTTTATGGTATAACTGTGGAGCACTGGACGCATATTCAAGAGATCCAGGATTCGAGTCCTGGCGAGGGCACTGCACAATTTTCACCTCTCCTGTTTCAAAATAACCTAATGTCTCTAGAAAATGGCTTAATTTTGTGAATTTGTTTCATCAGAGTTGTGTGCCTAAGGGATACCTGCATGCATGAAAGCATTTCTAACATAAGGTGGATCTTACTCACGAGATTTATAGAAAAACTGCAAAGTCACCCATGTAAATGTTTCAAGATCTTTGCCGTCGGAATTCAGGCCCGAATGAGACTACAAGAATATAATATTTTATTCACTTGGTCACTTATCCAGGATAAAATATCACAGTATAAGATGGAAAGTTATGGAATTATAAAATAATATTTTCAATATGAAAAACTCTATTTCAATTCCGAATTACTTATAATCAGCTGTGTTGAAATATACCACAACTTATTTCGAAGCGTATGAAGTGAAAATGTATATAGGTTTGGTTTATATGATTACGGCAAAGCCTTGAGACCTATCTGCCTAAGGAGATGGATTCCTTTGTGGAGAACTTTCTAAATGAACTGGCTCGTTACACAAGTTACATGTGTAAGAAACCACGAACATGCCCCATGCAGCCAGTCCGTTGGTGGGATTCGAACCTTGGATCGAAACTACCAGTGTTCAGCGATTTCATCGCTCGGCCTCTGGTGGGCGCATATAGGTTTGGGAATTTAGTTATTGCTTTCAGCTAACAGCTGTGGTTAAAATATTATGCGAAAGAGCAGCTAAACAGCATTGTTTTGTTACTTTACTTATTTTATTGCATTACTGATGCATTGTTTAAAACAAATGGATGCAAACGAAACAAAAGGATAAAAGTCACTTTCAAAATTATAGCATTTAATAAAAGCAGTTGAAGTAAAAAAAAAAGAAAAAAAAGAAAGAAACACCACATGATCTCCAAATGATCTCCTTTCAGTTCCATGTCAAGACTTGAAACTGGTAGAGTAGCAATGAGCTTTAAATAAATTATCATTTCTGGTTGTTCGTTTGTAAATTAAAATCTATTTTGTTGAGAAACTTCATGACTCAGTGTTAATTATAATCACTACTCATTTTTTATTATTAAATTATCCCATACAATGGACTGTGATAATTATATCTGTTCATGTACACATCCGTTCTCATGCTTTGATTTGAAAATATCGCATCGATCGTAGTATTTCATACCTTTTGTTACTTTACTTATTAGAAAGAGCCAAAACGTTACCGAAAAGGAAGGTTCCCGTTAAGTGTATTTTACACATTAACATCGCTTTATGTTATAGCCTTCGATAATTCTCTTTTCATGTAATCGAAGTAAACCGTTGCGCATATCATAAGCTTCGGCAGTCAGTATTGCATTTCAAACGAAAATTAATAGATCTTACCTGGAAATTAAATAATTAAAATGAATTCAAGTAACAATAAAATTTGTTCTAAGTAACAAGTACATATCTGAAATGCATTGCTACATTTAGTTGAAGATCTCGGTCTATTCCTTATCGATTAATTGAATCATCACCGCTGGAAATTATAACTATTCATAAAACTTTAGTAATATGTATATCCTGGATTCCTGAGTTATGCCAATATTCTCAATATCATGTACTAATGCGAAGGATTAATATGAAAAAGCATTAGTTCGTATAAGCCAATCTAAACCACCTGGCGGAGGACCACAATTTCGAAAATGGGTCATTATTAAAGGCCAGTGGTTAATTAGTGAGAAGTGAGTGCTATTAAAGGGCTAATTCAGAGCAACATCTACGTTGATTCTTAATGATGCAATTCCGAAAGAGCTATAGTCGAAGCGATAACTAATCTGATAAAACAAAGACCTTGATGCAACAACAAGCTGTTTAAAACTATCTAGCATTATAGATACTTTCGAAATTTTTCTTGTTTTACTGTGGAATGTTAAGGGCTGAATATATTATATAATCTAATAATTCTATAATTTTTTAATCATAGAATTTCTTCCTATAAACTTCGTGATATTTCCTTTTTATTAATAATCTATCTCATTCTAAATTTTAAATCATTTCAGGTTTGTTATTAATCGCTAATTTGATAATCCTAATGATCGCTACAATTCGTAAAGTGTAAAATTATAAATGATGAAATAAAATTTTTACTCATGAAATAAAAGGTTTCTCGTGATTGGTTGGCTTATTGAATAAAGCAAAGAACACGAAATCTATGTGCTTAAGGGAAAGGATATCTTTGTGAAGGACCCTTTAAGGGCAATTTGTTCGTATCGAGTTACACATGGGAAAAACCACAAAACCTAACCATGCAGCTAGTCCGTTCTCCAGGCATCGAACCCTGGCCGAACTCTCTATATCCTCTTGTGAGGTGACGTCTTATGAATACAGATTTTTGAACCTGAAATGAAATGCTTACACCTGAAATGTACTAACAGAATGATACGGTAACCTTTATACTTAATACAACGTAATATTTAATGTTACTTGCCATAAATAATATTATAAAATTACACAGTTTTGAAGAATTCACTAAAACTTAAGATGTAAATGTGTCTACAGGGTGTATCAGCAAATCGGTTACAAACGTTCAAGAGAGATGTAGTACACCAAACGATGGAAAATCGCATAGAAATGCATGATCTAAAAGGCTTTTCTGGCGCGGTTGTGGCAACAAAAAGCGCAAGAGAGAACGAACATGAATAAGGTGAGGAAACATCTTTCTTATGCTTAGTACAGCAGAAACCAAGACATAAGAACCAAAATAGACAAAGATCGTCATGGAAGAAAGTGCTCGAAATTTTGATTCCGGACCTTGATGCCGGTATCTCATGTCCGGCACATGGAAGATCTGATGTTTTGGAAAATACCGGGCATGTCCTGGACTTCCTCAGAAACTGCCACGATGTCTGCAACAGGTTTCCCAGCACTTCTAACGGAGGTTTTGTTCACCAATATGTTGATCTACCCCCAGAGGAACTAGTCAATGCAAATGAGCTCTGGCGATCTTGCTGGCTGTTGCACCGGACCACACCGGCCAATCCTATGTTGAGGATACATTTGGAACGTAATTTGGAACACCTTCTTTGACCACGAGCGTCTGTTTTTTTTTCTTTTCCTTGGTTTCCGCTGCACTAAGCATAATAAACATATATTCTAATCCTGTCCATGCCCTTCCATTCATGTGTTTTGTATCGTCGCTACCGCGCCAGAAAAGCGTTTCCCACCAGGCATTGCTATGTGATTTTCCATCGTCTAGCTTTAGCTCTATCTCTCATGAATGTTTGTAACCGATTTGTTGAAACTCTCAGTATATGCAGGAAAAAAATCGTGGCATTGATAATAATGAAGCATTTTAAGTTAAAATTGTGAAAAATGTATTGAAATTACCTGAATGTAACTATGCATTCAGCTCATGCACTGGGATTAGGCTTGAATTTCTAGTACTCAGTAGCCTTAATCACTCAGTCTTGACACTTACAAAAGAGCATTTCTAGAAGCATCCGAATTTGACGTGAAAATGTAAAATGTCGCTAACTTAACAACGAAAATTATAGAGACACATTATAATTCACATAGACCAGGGAGACTTTGTAAGCAATACAAATCTGCACTAACACAGAAAATTCATGTTACAAAACTTATACACTACTTAAAACTTAATGGTCTTTACCACTCGACCGTTGGTGTGTTACAGTAATACAAAACAGATTAGAAATCATTCTACAATAAAATACAAATAAAGAAAGCAGTGTTGCAAAAATATCTATATAAACTAGTAAATCACTATAAATAACATAGTAACCTTAATTTTTTTAATCATCCCGTAATTAACGCGGCTTTTTCAATTGATCTAAAAGTCAGAGAAGAACAGGATAATCAACCTGCATCAACTTGCTATAAAAACAAGTAATAATTTGACACTGTTCTTAATTGGACCATAGGTTTGCTTATCTATAATATATATCCATATACCTGTTACCTTATTTTTATTATTAGTATGCATTTTGATGAATCGCAGTAAGAGTTTAACTGTTATTTATTCAAAGCTAAAAGGAAGTGCCAAAGGAGTGTATTTATTATACAGTTATTAATAGGAATATTAATGCATTCTATAGTAATCGGGCAAAAAGCGTAAGCCGGTATCAAAGGTTGTTCCAGAAATTCCGAACCGAAAATTACATCCTAGAAGATGAACATCTTCCTAGAACATACCTAAAGCTCAATGAGAACGTTCTGCAAATCCTGGTCGAACAAACCCTATCTAAATTATTGAGTAACTAGTACGGAATGAAAAATAAACTTTTTAGATTGAGAAGGAACTTTGCTTACCTTAATTTCCAAAAAATAAAAAAACCATATTATATATGGGAGGACACAAAATTTGAGCTATAAGCAATACGAAGTAATGTAGAAATCAGATTCCCTAAATTTAATTAATAATAAGTGATTTTCCTGGCTTTCTTGAAACAGTGAGGATAAAGAAGAGCAAAATTGAAATAAAGTCTTACAGCGCTTAGTTTAACAAATAACTTTGGACGGCATGTTTGCGTTAATCACGCTTATTTGTGTTTGCACTGCAATTTCTTAAATTGACATTTCTATTTTAAAGTGGTTACTGTTATTTAAAAATAGTTAGTAAATGATCAAGATAGCATTATGCTGTAATTACAAAAAGGAACCACGTCAATATAGGAGTCGCGTATACTGAATTCACTTTTAACCAATATTATACATAGCTGTAATTATTTTGCCAATGATTGTTGTCGAAGTATCGTACTTGTTAAAATAGAAACAGATTAAAATTCTCATTTCAGCTTCTAACTGTAAGAGTGACAGCTTCTGGAAAGCTATTAAAAATAACTAACCATTTGCATTCCTCACTGAAGTTTTGAACGTCTCGTGTTTGTCGACACAGCTTGAAATAAATGACTGTTAGTAACATTTAATGGAATTCTTTTGAACTGTGCGTGAAACTTAACATAAAATCTGCTTCATTTCTCATGTAATTAAAGAACATTAGCTTTACGAGAATAATAAAACATAGTACTTTTATTCGATTGAATGTTGTCTGACGCTTATTCGAATTAAATGTTCCTAAATTCCAAAAATCTTCAGTATATCTGTTTCATGTTAAGTTTTCTTAGGCAAATGAAACAACTTTTATAATACAAGCTTCTCCAAATGTGGCTGTAATGGCAACTAAGTTCAAATAACGTTTCGTTTTTGAGAAAAATTAAATTTAATTCAGAACAAACAAACAAACAGCAAAGATGAACATGATATTTTTGTTTACTATAGAAAATGAGTACTGAAAAGAAGAAATAAACTGTATTCTTGAAATTTGGTATCCTCCTGCAGAGCCCTGTGCTTACTAAATCACGATAAATGTTCAATGCCTGAGTAACTTCAGCTATCTTCAGCCTCATCAGAGTTAAATTAATGATCTTGTTTATTTCAGAATTCCCGCTATTGGGCGATTAATTTCAGGGTTTTAAAGATTTTACAGGACCATGAGCTTTCCAGTTATGCATATTTAATAATGAATACCAATACAAAAAAGTTCCAGTTATCTGTAGTCTGTGTATCAGGACTATTCACTCTTCTCTCAAGGTCACTTAAATTAAAACTTGCCTTTAGTTTATAGAAAGGTGAATCAGTTTAGAAAAGCACCTTCTAAAGAAAGCGTAATATTAAATTAGATAACAGCGTACAATATATTCACTGCTTTACAATAAAATATATTTTGTTATAAACCAACGAGACAGTCATAAACATTCTTGCTTAATTCAATAATATGTCGTCACATCTCAATAATATATAACTTCATTTGATCCGGGAACATGTAGATTATTAGCATCAATAGAAATCAATAAAAAAATCAATGCTTTCAGATTTTATATTAGGCTCGTTTTTAGCTTTTCTTATGTTACCTTTATTTATTAAATGTCATGTTCTTCACACTTAAACCATAAAATTCAATTCAACAGCAATATCACAAAATATATTTTAAATGAGCATACCTTTAGAATTTCCGATACACAGTCTCGCACGTTTAATAATAAATTGGAAATATTTTTTTTCATACAGTGTTGTATTCCTTGCCTTGAAATTGTTGAGTTTGTTAATCAAAAATTCTTTAATGTGTGACAAAATATGAAATAGATAATAAAAAATTCCATATTCCAATTTAGGGCTTCCAGATGCCCATATTCGGTGGTGGATTACGTTACGCAAAATTCAATGTCTCTAGGTACCGTTGTTTTATCTCAATGCGAAAAGCATACATACATTTACGCAGATTGTTCATTATTTAACATCTTTAAATATAATACAGGTCTGTAATATTTGGTGACAACAGACTGAAAGTTCTGGGTTAACGCCCTTTGGGCTAATTATTATTTAATATAAAGAAGAGCATTCTTTCTTCTCCCTATGTATTATTAATTAACTATAATAATCACTTTTAAAAAATAGACTAGTCGTCATACTGATGTACTACCGATTACCTGAGCTTGAGAGAAAGTAAAATTATGCATATAGTTTTAAAATCAAAATAATGGTTAAAAGGTTAAAAATGAAAATTTCTGGATTGCTATCATACATGTTTACGAAAAAATTCCCTTTAAAAAATTTTTAACTACTAAATACATATGCTGTGCTTAGTTTTCAATATTTTTAAATGAATGTTTCGTAGTGCCTTTTAGGAAGGACACCACAGAAAAAACGTAACAATTTGCCTCAAAACTAACTAACCTAACAAAGCATTGCATTGTGTAAATTTGTACCTAAACAACCAATGAACTTGACGCAAGTGAATCTAAGAAAAATATGTAACTTAAACATACCTAAAACACAATAATCAATATTAAATTTAAAAAAAAAACCTTAGCATTTATTTTCCAAACAGATCATTTAAGAGTAAATCAATATCTATTAAATACTTGGGTTGACCCTCTGGAGAGTGAAAAAAAAATCGAACATTTGACAGCAAAACATTTTTTCTTTTAACTATTCAGTAACTTCATAAAAATAAACACCTTCAAATTTAAGTAACTACCTATTAATCTATTAATCCAACATAGTTCATCTCTTAACAATTTAAACTTTTTAAACAAAATTATTTTCTTTTAACAATTATATTTTTTCATCTTATTATTGCACAGAAAATAAAAGAATTCTACTATTCAGATCAATCTATAAAATTTTCATCCTAATCATTCATTAAACTGAATTACAACATAGACGGCTTTCTTTTTGGTAAGTTAAGAATATTAAAGAAATCTATTTCAGTTTGCAATTACTTTAACCACAGCAAGGACAGTATTTTCACCAAATAAAACAAAGTTTGAAATTCCTCAACATCTCAAATATTTGAAACAAAAATCATTTTAAAATTAAGCCAGTATAATTTACGTTTTTTTAAATAAGGGTATCCCTTCTGAGAATTAAATCAAACAAGTTCGTGTAAAGTTACGATTAAGAAAAACCAATTTTTTTAATAAGATTAACCCACTAAAAGAAAGGAAACGACAAAAGGGAAACTTAGCTGAACGAAGATGACACAACACTCCGTCCTCCAGCGAGGATCGTCGGCTCCCGGCAGACTGGAATGAATCACCTTCTTAAAAGCTTTTACCGGTACTTAGGCTTACGTAGAAGACTCTAGCAGAAGAGAGCTCTTGGGAACTGGAGACGTGGACACAGCAGCCATCAACCAGACTTCCAGGAATTCAGCAAGCATAGTGCATATGAAGGAGTAACCAAAAGTAGGAGGATATTTTCCGCAGCTATCATTCAGTCGTCCAGGGATTCAGCAAGCATATTCTAGATGAAGAATAACCAAAAGTAGGAGCGTATTTACTTAAGCCATCACTCCGATTTCCTGGAATTCAGCAAGCAAAGTGTAGTTGAAGTAATAACAAAAAATAGGAGGGTATTTTTTAAATTATAGAGAGTTCATCATATTGGGTTTTTTGTCAATAGCCGAAACTAATTGCAAGGTAACTCAGATGTATTAGGAGGGCCAAACCTCCCTTTAAGGGAGGTAACGTTAATACTGGAACTTATAACGGAGGAAGGAACAAGGCCAACAAATAAAATCAGCTTAGCTGGTAATCATATCAACATACAGACGGAGCAATAAACCCCGCTTTAATTTCGACGAACTCCTTTACCATGCATGAACCTCGGGAAAGCGTGCAAAAAAAAGAGAGAGCGACGCTTGCAACGCCTTTTTGTTAAGAAAGAATGCCAGAAACCGCTGAAACGGTGAAAATTCCAGTTCATCAAAACCCGCCTTACATCCCTGTAAAATTTCACACATTTCTAACTGTTAGTTCAACCATTAAATCTACAATCGCCAGAAGAATCTCTGAACTAACACCTGGAATCACAGTGGAATGTGGCAAACCTAAACACAACGCTGGAAATGCTGTTATCAGTGGGAAAGAAGCAACTTAAAAGTCGTACTCCAAAAATTCATCCCCCATCCCGCGAAAAAAGAAAAATTAATTAAATAAATTGCCGTAATTCAAAACCTAAATTAACAATTGGTTCGAAAGTAGTCTCAAATTGAAGATAAAATTTTTCTGCTTCTAGCAGTATATATCATAAATATGTAAACAAAAATTAAGTATTTTTAGATTTAAATATTACGTGGAAAATACACAAAGTTCAATTGTCTGCCGTTTACAAGTTTCGCGAATGACGAAAGCTAACAATGTAGAAACGTAAGTATGAAAACCTCAATTAAAACAAAACAAAGTTACACAGAAGTTAAGTAAAAACGCAGGTTGTGTAGTATAAATTTGGAAAGTGAAAGATTAAATTTTGATTACTCAATAATTACTTAATTAACTTAATTTCGTTACACAACATGAATAAAATTGGAAGAATTCTTTGTTTTCCTGAAAATTATAAACTCTCAGTATTTTACATTCTTAAAGTAACAAGTCTATTCAGCGCTGAGACAGGACAAAAAAAGAATTGCTATTCTTGAAAAACCTTTCATTTGTAAGATATTTTGTTTCAAAAATTACTATCATAAGCAATTAAGGAACGCCTATAATTTCTAATAGTGTAAATATCAGTACATCCAACCAATTATTCGAATGGTCGTTAGGGCAGATCTGGGTTCTCGATTTCAAATTCTTCTCTTCTCCACAACGTAGCAATCTTTCTTTCGTATAAAAGAAGGTAATAAAACTATAGGGTCTATAAAAAGTTAAGGATGTCGGAAAGAATTTCACTGAAAATATATTTGTCATGCGCATTTTTCTTAAGAGTCAGATAACACTGAATAAACAATGAATGTATAAATAAATAAGAGTAGAAATTTTTAATATATTATTCCTATTATACTTTATTGATAAATTATTTTCCTCCTTTTAGTGCATTAATTACCATATTCGTTTTACATAAAAGCTTATTGGATTAAAACTTATTTAATTCCTAATTTCTTAAGAAATTAGAATTCTATAATTTTTTATTTAGGTCATTTTAACTGCACATTATTTTTCTAATTTGGTGCAGAAAAAAAATCAATTAAAAGTGTAAAGACCATAAGGCATTTTAATTCAGAGCAGAAGACACTGTCACAAATAGGCAGCACGGGCATTAACAAACTAATTGGTGTAAAATAAAAATGTCTGTATATGTGCTGATATAAAGAAGCGTTGATCCGACGTACAGTGAGCTGAATTTTGTCAAGTACTAAACCTAAATACAAGTTAAGTGAACTTATGCTTTCTTTTCTATAATATGTTATTTTGAATAGTATTGTATACTTAAGATATACGCAGATATTTTAGCTTTTATTATTATGAAAAAAAATTAAATTTACGGTACTGAATTTATAAAATAGGCTCTAAAAATATAACCAGTTTTAAATGATCCTAAAGCCCTTAACTCAAATGATAAGAATCCTTATCTTACTTTAACTGAGAAAAAAACTCTTTAGGCCTTTACACATGTACACTGCGAAAAAAAGGGGGGTGACAGTTCTATATCTCCTGTTCCACTGGGTCGATTGCCGAAATTCACCTTGCATTTTTCATGTCTCGACAGCGCGATTTAGGATGTGTATTAGATTTTTATACAGCATTGTTCTAATCTAGGTATTTTGACACAAAATCGGACTTTTCTGAAATGACATGACAATGTTTTCATATTTCGATTCTACGACGTTAATTATGCCAATCGCACGAGTAATTTTAAAAAAATTAGTCTAAACATTTTAACTACTCAATTTTAATTGAATTTGGTACATATTTATTAATATCTCATTTTTATTAAACTTATTTGATTCTTCCTTTCATATTTCGAAATTTAGGTTCATTCCATATAAAATTCTCCAAATTTTAGATTTATTTTTAAATAATTTTTATAAAGATTTTGAACATGATTGTGAAGATCCTTATATACTTCCCGCCAGATTTAATAAGTTTGAAACTAAGGTCTAAACGACCTTGTTGAAAACTTTTTTATTTCTAAATTCTAAGTCTAACGCGAGCCAATCTTTTACAAAAACTCCTCACTAAAACAATCTAACCTAGAAATTATGTAAAAAGGAGTTTTACAACATTTTCTCCAGAGACAACTATTTTTCATTTGTTACAGCACCTAAAAACAGGAATTTCTTGTCTCTTATCGGTTCGTTCCAGAGATCTTCCAGAGTCTGGCCAGACGGCTCACTCTCTGCCCTTATACTCTGCTCTTGGCAAAAAAACGCAACTTAAATACTTAAGCGCAAGCAAGTATAATTTTCATAAACATATTCACGCGTTAATTCTGGCCGGAAGTGGAAAACAGGAGATGATAGTAGAGTTTTAAAATAATATAAACGTTAGTCAGACTTAAGATCCTTACAACTGTAGCTGCAACACTTCCCCCTCCCAAAGACTGCACGTCTCCGATAGTAAAATCCTTGGTCAGAAGCCAAACTCAAAAGGAAACAAAAGAAACAAATTAAATAAAGAAAATAAAGCAAATGTTTACACTATTTACAAATAACTATGTACAAGTTATATACAAAAATTATATAGAAAACATAATCTCTAAGAATATGGGTACCACTAAGAATGAGAACTAGATACTGTGACCATAGCATGGGGCAAATCTGTCTTAATGAACGGCGTTAGGTTTGGAATTGGGGTCATGACATCGTTCAGTCTAATGAGAGAACTGTATAGGGACCTGCCAAATACGACTGCAGTTTGGAAGAAGTACCCATACAACGACTCGGATTTTATAGCCACATCTTGTAATTTTCCTGAGACTGATGTTCCGTGACTCTTGCGTCGTTTCTCTTCTTCATCCTGTCCCTCGTGATATTGATCCGCTCTGGGGCAAACCTGTGTAACGTTTCCAACCGAGTCTGGAGGTCTTGCACGTACACCTCAGGCGAGAAATGTACATCCGGAGGACGGCTGAAGCTCATATCACTTGGCATACGAAGATCGCCCGAAGAATATCTGGGATGGAGAATAGCCGGTGCCTTCGTGGGCGGCACAAAGGTACGCTCGAGATCTCAGTCTTCTTGGTTCTTGGAAACCCTCAGCGAGAGGTAGGTCAGTATTGTACGGTTAAACCTCTCCAGCATGTCATCAGACTGCGGATGTAACGGCGTCATCTGTGTTTTTTTTATTATTAATAAGTCACAGAGCCCCTTGAACACAGCCGAAGTAAGTTCCTGGCTTGGTCATAATAAATCAGGAGAGGACTCCTAAACCTGGACATCCAGTTGTGTAACAGAACTTCAGTTGTCGTGACTGCCTGTTAGTCTAGAATAGGGTATGTTTAACCCACGGCAACGACGATGTATTTGTTGCCATCTGTGGTTCATGGCAAAGGTCAGACTATGTCGAGGGCAATTCGCTCGAAAAGCACCCCTACGTTGTATTGCTGCAGTCTCCCCCGGCTGTATCCCTTCGGCCTTTTCTTGGCTGCGCGAGCATCGCAAAATCGACACCACTTCTCAACATTGATTCTCGCCGAACTCCAGAAGAAGCGCTCTCGAACCTTGTTTTGTATCTTCATATACCCGAAATGTCCTTCTGTTGGGCTGCTGTGTATTTCCTTCAAAAAATCAGGTATTCGATTTCGAGAAAGCAAGTTTCCATATCTTATTAGTTCCATCGTCGCTTTATCATATTCGATATAAAACTCCATCTCTGAAGTGAAGTGAGTCGCAGAGAGCGCAGTATCTTTCAGTTATAGGATTGAAGATGGAAATGTCCTGCCACTTGGGTTTTGTACTGGATTATTCCTTCAGCTCTATCATTAGCTTAATCTTAGAATCCGCAAATTGATCTTCTCTAACTTTTATACCACTCCACGGATCTGGATCGGCTGATGTTGAAGATGTTATTTGCCGGATGCTAGAATTCGCCAACCCGTACTTAGCTCGGCTTTTATACAATGCCTGCAGTGTGCAGGATAAGGCTTCCTGGATAAAGCATCCGCATTTCCGTGAGAGGAGCCTTTACGATGTTTTATTTTAAATGCATATTCCTGGAGTCTGAATCCATCTGGCTATTTGTTCTTCAGCATTTTAAGAATTCAATAGCCAGGTTAGGAAATCATAATCGGGCCGCAACAAGAATGTTCTGGCACAGAGATAATAATGGAAATCTTTTATAGGTTTTACAATAGCGAGCAATTCTTTACAGGTGACGCAATAATTCTTTTCCGACTTGGATAAGCACTTACTCCAATAGGCATTAATCGATCTTGAACATCAGTCATTCGGAAAAGGAAAGCTCTCACACTTCCGTTACTCGCATCTGTGTCTAATATAAATCGTTTGTTGTCCTGGTGATATGCGACCACGGGCGGGGATATTAATGCCGCCTTCAACTGTTTAAAGAATGTTTCGCATTCTACAGTACACGCGACTTTTTTACTCTTTATTAATTTATACAGAGGCCTTGCGATGTTGGAGAACATCTTCACGAATTTTCTGTAATAAGTACAGAGTCCCAGGAAGCTCCGTAGTTGAAGAATATCCATAACGCTTTCCCTGCGTTTAACTGCCGACACTGTCTCTGGATCTATAAAGACACTTTCGGCAGAGATAACATGTCCCAGATAGGTGACTTCACTGAGGAACAATTTGAATTTTGAAGGAGTCGTCTGAATGTTGGCATCTTTCGATTTCTCAAACACTTTCCTGATATTTTGTAGCTGTTCCTCGAAACTACAGAGCGCTACAATGATATCATCTAGGTAGACCAGACAGGATTCGTGAGATAAGCCAAGACGCACTGTCTCCATCTAGTGTTCAAATGTTGTAGGGGCGTTACAGAGTCCAAATGGCATGACTGCCAGAGTCCTTGGCCGGTAGAGAACGCAGTTTTCTCTCTTTCTTCGGGATGAATTTCCACTTTCCAGTATCCGCTTTTGAGACTCAGAGTAATGACTCAGACCAATTGCCTCCTATAGAGTGTCTAGAGTATCGTCAATTCTAAGAAGAGGGTAACTGTCTTTCTTAGTGACATTATTTAGTCTCCAGTCGTTGACACAAAATGTTCTCGAGCTATCTTTCTTCTGGACGAGAGGTATAGGAGATAGCCATGGACTTGTGGAGGCTTCGATGTCATTTTCTTGCATCTCCTTCAGAAGATTTTCAAATTCTTCTTGTTTTGCGAATGGCACGCGTCTGGGATGTCACTTGATCGGAGTGATTGCAATATCAATTCGATGTTTCTTCAGTTTTGTGCGGCAACATCCATGAATATCCTTGAAAATAGATCTTCAAATTCTTTAGCTGTTTTCTCTGTCGCACGTCTTTTTTCGCTAGTAACGTTTCCCCACTCCAGAAGTTCTTCCATTAATTTCCCAGTTACCTCAGTTGAAATTGCAGTTGGAGCTTTATGTTATTGTTGCTAATGCTCACTTGTCTGACCTAGAGTCAGCCCAAGCCTATGAAATTCCTCTTGGCAAAGAAGGCAAGTTTTACGCCTGTCTTTGGCAACAGCCTTGAGCACCTTACAGGTGATGATGTGATTTAGCTCAGTTCTGCACCCCAGGTTTGATGTAGAGCATTCCGGGGGAAACAGGTGACGAGTCCGAGGGTGTCCCATCCCTCTTCCCCTTCCACACCCTCTTGAGGAGACTTTCGGCTTGCTGCATATTTAGAGTGCCTCCACACCGCACGGACACTACAAAACTTCCATGCCTTCTCCGGGATTCTAACCCGGGTGCTTCGACACGGTAGTCAGCAACGTTAACCACTATATCGGTTGAGAGGCGGGGCTTTGTAAACGCACGTAACTGAAGTGCATGTTGTAGCACTTCACCTTCTTGGATGGTTCTTGGTCTATAGCTAACATTCTCCACTCTCCGAAGCCTCTCGAAAGATCTACTAATGTCGAGGCCAATAATGTATCTTTTGGGCTATTTTCAGGCTATTCAATTATTCCAAAATTGAAGCTGTTGTTTTCTATGGAGCCAATTATTAATAATTCCGTCATCGGAGGGATGGTGACATCTGTTTTTCTCTTTACTACTTGATGAGCTGCAG
>KK118526.1:695332-705911 GCA_000611955.2 Stegodyphus mimosarum
CTGCTTTTTATTTCCCCAGGCTTTGGACTGACCCGTCTTTTTCCTGTCTGACCTTGCAACGTTTCCCTCTTGCCGATACGCTTTCTGTTGAGCTTGAGGTTTCGTCTGAGCGTGAAACCTTGAATGCTGCCTAAAACTGTTTGCATGCGAGTTTTCGGCCGTTCGCCTACTCTGAAATTTCACTGCTAATTCAAATAACTTTTCCAGGGTTTGCGGATTTCTGACTTCAAGAAAGTCCTGGATTGACGGAAGTAAACGCGGCAATATGAGTTTGATAATTTCTTTGTTAGGGCTTTTTCGCTATAATAACTTGACAATGTGGATCTTCCTTCAGATGAAGTCCGTTAATTCGTCAAAATTAGTTTCGTATTTACTAAACAATTCAGATTCCAATTTCGCGCGGTCTTTCACAACTGGGAATGCTTTTAATGGCGAATTTTTAAAATTTTCCCAAGTGTACGTTTCGGATCCTGGTTCCCCTAACAAACTCTTACCAATATTCTTGTACCAGCTGAGAGCTTGACCTCTTTAGTTCATCACAGAGATGATAATTTTCTGCAGCTGGTTCACAAGATATAACGTTAAATGTAGGTCCAACTGCTCCAAGTCATCACGGACCCTTTGCCGTCAAAAGTTGCTGCTGGCTTCATTGCCGCTCTCATCGTTTCCATGATGAATCCGAATCCCTCCATTTTGTTTGGTTGAGTTTGAGGGAATTGAAAGGTCACAGGGGAAAACGAGAAATCTTCACTACCTAGCGGCATGATTCGTTAAGAACAAAATCGGGACCCCAAATGTGGGGTTTTACTTATTTAATTCAGTGTTTATTCCTTGAACCCCAGAAACACTAATAAGCGAATAATCGCTTAAGAATGTGAGTAGAGACGTAAGACTTACGAAGGATTAACTACGCTTTATTTCTTACAATAAATATGATACAATCAACTCTTAACTCCGAGTGTATAGCAAAGCTTCCACTTAGGCTTGAACTTAAGTAAATATAAAATTAAACTTAACTAAGCTTAAGCTAACTGAAAGATATGGCCGAAGCTATCAAGATTCTAAGTAGTTGGCCTCTAAATCTTAATTAAGTCGGCGAAGCCAAACAAGGGCCTTAAGTATGGCCGAGCGTAGCAATATCTTAGAAAGACGTAGCCAAAGAAAAACGGCTCTCTAACGAATTCGGTGAAACATCGACTTAAATACAACTCTTACTCATTTGCATTAACAGCGTTCCTGAAAATACATTCTGGTAGGGAATTGCAAGCTGAAAGTAGAAGTAATAGGAAAGATGCATAAACTTAAAATAACTGTTAATAAAATTAGGATAAATCTCGCAGTCTTTACAATTATCTATGTATGATTTTAATATTAAGTATAAAAAAGGCTTCACTAATGTTGTGGCAGATATGTTGTCTAGAAATCCTATTTGTCAACATTTAAGTTTACGAGTTTATTTATTATCATTAGAAAAAATTAAAGAATATCAAAATTTAGATAATGTTTGCAATCCTAAGTATAAGAAGGTGAATGGTGTGTTAACTATTAAAAAAAAGGACTGTATAAAATTGTAATCTCAATATCTCTTCGTACTAAATTACTTGAAAAAGCTCATATTCAATTTGGTCATATTGGCGTGTTCTCAATGTTAAGTTTACTATCTCCTCAATATTATCGGCTAAGAATTGCTCAGGATGTAAGAAATTACTGCAAGCATTGTGAAGTATGTTATTTCAATAAGAAATCTAAGCAAAAGAAATTTACTTTAATGCAAAAATTATCATCTGTCAATGAACCTTTTGAAATATCGTCTATTGATACTGTTGGTGGTTTAAATTATTATAATTCTACTAAAAGGTATATTCACATTATTATTGATCATGCAACTAGGTATATCTGTACTCTTGCTCCTAAGAGTGTAACTACAGATAATTACATAATTTGTTTAAGGCAAATTTTTCAAATTTAGGTACCAAAGAAAATTTTAAGTGCTAGAAATGCTGCTTTCACATCTTCAAAATTTAAGCACTTCTTAAGGAATCATAATGTAAAGCAATTATTAACTACTACTAATAGACCCCAAACTAACGGTAAAATTGAACGCGTTAATCAAACAACTATAAATAGATTAAAATGCAAACTAAATTCTTATCAAAATAATGTTGCGTGGACAAAATTATTACCTCAAGTAACTGAAGAATATAATAATACCCCTCATTCTGTAACCAAATTCCCACCATCATGTTTAATGAATGGAAATTACTTTAGAATTCCTTATTTGAATAATTATATTCACCAATTGAAAAAACTAGGAAAATTGTTCAAAAAAGACCTGATGATTATCATAATGTAAATAAAGAAAGATATTACATTCACTATAAACCTACCCTTCTAAAAATGCCCCATAGAAACCAGTAAAATTTTTTATAGGTACCCATAATATTCTGTGGGTTTCTGTTGACTTTTACTGGTTTCTGTTGGTCTCTGTGGGTTTTTCTTACTGGTATGATATGACACCCATACAACCAACATCAATGCCAGAACTTTCTACTGATTTGTATTGGTTTATATTGATTTTCACTGGTTTTTTACTGGTATTAATATAGTAACAGAAATAGATGCCAAATAAATCTTCTCTTGGTTTTTATGCGTTTATTCTAATTTTCTAACTGACGTCAATAGACTTTTTCTAAACAATGAAATTAATACTGGTGTCAGTAAACCAAAATTCATTGGTATTCTTGTTGTCTAAATTGTTGTTAAATTATTTATTTATTTACTTTTTATTTCTTTACTTTATTGGATACCGTTGAAAATAAAGTTATTTCTGTTTTGTAACCAACAGAAAGCTTTAAAATTAAAAAAAAAACATACAGTGAACCCTCTCGTCTCAACACCTCTTCTCTAAGACGATCAATATTTCTAAGAACGAAAATATGATCTCTTTGAGACCATCAGAGTAACCTGGAAACGCAGGTGGTCGTTTTAGAGAGGATTTTTACTACATATGTCTCATTTATTTGATTTCTTAAAAACTTCTGTCGGAAACAAAGCAGTAATCATATACACCACACACAGGGGGGTCTCTCTAAGGCGACCAGCCACACATAAAAATGCATCTTTGCAAGTGGTTGCCTTAGATAGGTGATGTTCAATACCAGTATATAATGTTCTCAGAAATACATTTATCTTATAGAGGTGGTAGTTTTAGGGAGGTTGCCTCTACGAAATGGATCTCTTTAAGGCGACCAGTCACACTTCCGGAATTTTCTTTGCGTGTGGTCGTTTTATAGAGGGAATGTTTCAACACCAAAATATACTTATGTTTCCAGAAACACTAGTCGCATTCATAGGCGGTCAGCTTAGGGAGGTGATTTCGTCACGAGTTGGTTTTCTGAATACACACACATATACACTTATATACGCACATATCAACATTTCTGATATTACAAATAAACACGGCTATCAATCATCATCTCTTTAACGCGATCGCGTTCAAACTATTTTTCTCCATGTTAACGCTGAGGTGAGAAAAAAAATTCCCCTCCCTCCCCCGCTCTCAGAAGAAGCAATATGGCGCCGTTCTTATTAATGTTGTTATGGGATGTTTGTGTTAGTGTCTTAATGGAGAGTAAGCTGTAGTAATACAATAAATAATTTACTATATTACAATTTTTACTATGTTTTACTGTTTAGATGTTTATAATGAAAAATAAAATACCAACATTGACTGTCAATATGAAATAATATGAAAGGAAATAACAGTGTAACGTGTAATCTGTCTAATGCATCTCAGCTAAATTTTCTGAAAGTTAAATTGTTCTGAAATGGATTTTCTGTTACGTTAAATTGATTTTCCATCTTTACTTTTATCCTAAAAAGGAATGTGCTTAAAGACTGAAAAGTTATATTTTCAGACTTTATAATTTGGCTCAGTGTATTTACATCAGATGCACACTGCATTTTACTAAAATTTTATTTTTCAAAATTTGTTTTGTGATTATAATTTAGAAATACGTTTTAAAGCTTGTTCGTGTAGATCTTCATCATTTGAATATTATGTACTAATAAATTTGAGCATACCTTACTTAAAAAAGATCTTGCATGATTCAATTTTCAATTTTTCGGCTGAAGTGATGTGGTTGAGCAAAAGAAATATTTTTTATGTCTTAAAAAATGTACTCATTATATTTCGCAAACAAAAGAGGTAAGTTTTTTTAAATAAAGTAAACATTGAAATATTTAATATGTGTATTACTTATTGAATGAGGTAGGCAAGACATACAAGCCAAGGAATCTTTTTTTGCATTACTAAAATTGGGTGAAAATTTAGATGATCATAGTAGCTTAACATTGTTTTTGTTTTCTTTTTGGTCTATATTTCTGTACAAGTATGAGACTAGGACCACATTGTTACATTAAATATTTTGTGCTATTTTATTAAAACACGAGCCAAACATTTTTATGCATATTTTAATGAAAACTTATGAATGTGTGAGATGTCGTGCTTATCCATTATTGGAAATAATTCGCACTGTTTGACGACATTGCCAAAACGGTCGGCATAAATACAAAGATTCGAGATTCGAAAACTCAAATAATATCATAACGAAAAAAAAAAAGTTACAGATTTTTAACTCAAGAATTTATGATGATTTTATTGACGTTCAGTAAACAGATTCATTAAATACAGAAAGCGATTCTTGAAATTTTAATGGGCCCTGAATACCCGATAAGTGACATCTTTTAATACCATCCCCTTAACCTTTTTGAAAAGAATTTACCATTCAACATTTAGCGTGTATCTGTGTAAACTTTACACTTCCTTCGATTTAAAAAGACTAAAAGCAAACTGGATTATTATGCAAATATTTTTTATCATATTATATTGAAATTTACTTCAAATTATTCAAATTTGTATCTTCTAAATAGATATAGATATCTTTTTCAAACTAGGTTCTTAAATTTATTTTTCATTAAACAAAGATTTTAAATTTTGGTTTAAGAATTTTTATAATAATTAAAAGGGTTCTTTTTCTCTTTTGCTGTTGTCATCCTTATATGCGGAATTCGAGCTACGATTGATTTAAAATATTCGAGAACATTTTATTGCTCGGATTCAGATTTGGAGAAACTTAAAGATTCGTCCCATTTTTTTCTCAAGTATTTTGGCATTTTACTTTTCATGTTAACCAAAGTTTTTAATATTATTAAATATTTTTAGGCCATAATAGTGGAAAAAAATTCCCATTTTTTACAAACTTTTGACCAGAAATGTTACTGACAAAAAATATTTAGCAGCTATAAAAAGCTTGTTTGTGTCGCCATCTTTTGACATATTATGAAATTTCCTGACAGTAGACTGAATTGACTGACATATTATGACAGTAGGTAATATCGATTCAACAAAAACTATCAAAGGATTACGTCACATGAATATATCACATGAATATGTGATATTTACATGAATATGTGACAGCGGTGCTATTCACGTACAACTTAAATTTGTGGGCGAACAAAATTTCCTCAAAAATTTTTCAATTATATTTTGTTAGCTATACTTATTTATTAACATGAGATAGTAGCGGTTATTTCCGTGCAACTCAACCATGTAAATACTAGTTGAGGGATGAACGAGAAGTTTTTCAGATAGAAAAGCAAGGATTGCTTTTAGGACATAGGTTCAGTTATTAATGAATAATGTTATTAATTAGTAGCAATTCCAAGAAAGTGAATGGATTTTTAGGTTCTGTTTTCAAGAGTAAGCAAATGAAAATACTTTAGTAGAATTACACGTTTTTCATATGAAGTTCATAAAATGTGTCGCCATCTAGCGAAAAAATATGAATTCAATGTTAAATGCTAATAGTATTTATAGTATGTGCATCTAATCAATAGATGGCGCTCAAGTAGCACATAACTAACGCGGCAATTTTATCACCGGTAATAAAGAAGAATTCGCGGGGTAAATTTGAAATTTAGAGAGAAATTGTTTAAAACTGAAAAATATTCCAATAATTACGACAGAAACTAGAAAATAGATAAAAATATGCACGGACCATTTTTGCGCGTTTTCAAAAAATCGCGAAGTCGCCAAATCGGTTATTTTCGCCTGTTTTAGAAAATCACTAACTCATCATATCACCATATTAGATCGCTGCGAATTTCAATGAAGCCTGTAAACATGCAAAAAATTGATCATGTAAACATGCAAAAATATCTAAAACAGAAGTTCAAGAAAAAAGTATTTGAAAGTTAATAACTATGTATTTTATGCCATCAACAATATTAAAATTTTCATAATATTATATTCCATTTTAAGACAGTAGCAGAATGGAGTAAAACGTTTTAGCACGAAATTTAAGAAATTGTAATAAGCAGTAAATGAGCAATAAATGATCTGAAAGCATTGATTTATATTTAAGCTAAAACTTAAAATTAAATGCAGAAGAAAAAGGAAGAAAAATTTTTTTTTAAAATTTCGCGATCTACTGAAACACGAGCAATAGTAAAGTAAAAAAAAATAAAAAGTGGTTAAACAATTTTAACTACGTAATTTATATTTTTACAATACATTTTTATTTATAATAAACAGAAACTCGCATTTGTTTATATCTATACTAAAATGTAACAATACAATGGCGATGAAATTCAAAATGGCCCGCTCATTTCAACTACGTATAATGGACACACACCTCCATTCACATAAATCTGTCGCATCTTTCCTTTCAACTAATTTCATACTATTTTTATACTTAGGACATTCGTACATATTCGCGATCAAACCATAATTCATGCACCATTCTAACACACATCTTTCGCCCTTATCTTGCAACCGAATCAAATAACGTTCCACACGTTCAACTCTTTCGACGCCAACCATTTTGCTCACACAATCTACTAGAAGCACAGTGAAATGACGAAAATTCAAAAAGCCCGATTAAACATTATAAACTTTAACCTTAAACCCTGACGATTTTCAAGACGTCAAGAGGTTACCAGATTTGGCGCAATTTCAGTTCATTTGGAATACTGGCAAGCCAGTATTAGGTATTTTCATTCTTAGGTCTTTCAGATGACGCATTTCCTCAAAAATCACACTGTGACGAAAATGCATTTGAGACAAAAATGAAAGAGGTTGCCTCCATTTCTCGTTGAATGAGAAACTTTATTGATTTATCGTATTTCTACAAATATTCCCTCCTCCCCTCTTTTTTTTACTAATATTATCATTCGAAAAATTCATGCAGAGGGGAAAATTACGCGAATAATTTAGTTTTCGAAGAACGTGGCCACAGTAAGAATATAATAAAATTAAACGCTGTCGTGGATAAAGTAACGATCATAATAACATTTCTTTAAAAAAATACCTACATTCTTAATAAGTATACATAGTAATATCAACATTACAATATCTAATAAGATATCTTCATTTATACTTCCGCGTAACTTGAATCTCGTCCGATCTTATTGCTGTCTGTGTTGCTGTTTATGATCTTTACGTTGTCTGTGCTGCTCTCGAATCATCCATAAATAATTAAAGAAGGTACCCCCTTGCATATGTGGAGGACTTGTAGACGAAATACATTCAAAACCATAAGTATCTCTGTGTTATTATTGACGGTCAATTTATTGAGAAGTGTAAAGTAAGGTATAGATAATCTGCCGCTATACAGTAACAGAACGGAATGCCTTGCAATTAATGTTTGGGGATTTAAGATCCATATAGTTGTTAACAAATCATGTGGAAATATGCCAGAGGCTCCTCCTGCTAAGAATTTGCTGAGCGTACAGAACTGTTTTTATGAGTGCTTTACAAAAATTAGCAGATCTATTCCTATTGGACTTAGTCGTGCAAAGCAAAGCAGCTATCATACGGTCAAGCAGACTTTAGCGTTTGCGGCAGCACACTCTTGTAATCAGCGATTAAGAAAACCATAACATTGCATCATCATGTAACTTTAGATCTTTTGATATTAAAGTATTTTCTCGATTATTTTCTCCATTTTTCCATTAATTTTTCATCCAAAACTTGAACGAGGAAAATTATGCGAATAATTTAATTTCCGAAGGATGTGGTTACAGTAAGAACTGAACAAATGAAAAGCAGTCACGGGTAAACCACTCTTAACTATCACAATATTATTTCTTTAAAAGAAATATACATTTCAATAAGAATATGTAATAATATTAGCATTACAGTATTTAATAAGATCTTTTCATTTCTACCTCCCAGTAATATGAATCTCAACCGGTCTAAATGTTGTCTCTGCTACTCTTTACGCCCCAAATCATCCATAAATAAAAGGTTAAAGTAGAACTGATTCAGGAAATCTTAAATTGAGTGCCATTTCGTATTCGCTGTGACTGATCGGTCCTTGCATTAGTTTGGCATAAAGTTCAATAGCTAGAAAAGAAAAGTCCTATACTATACCGTTACATCCTATGAGGAGACAGACAATTTACATCCATGACTTTTCCGGGATTCGAACCTGGCACCTTCAATATCGCAATTGGCTTCCCACAGTTGACCACAATGCCGTTTGGGCGACTTTTCTTATGAACAAGACGAAAATAATCATTACGTGAAAGAATCCACTTTAAAATTTAGGAGAGTTTTGTAAGAGGGCTTTTGGCCTTCTTTTTGACGCGATTCTATTCCATTCGTGGTTTTTAAATTTTTGATAGTTTCTTTTCGTCTAGACGGAAGTTAGGCTTATGGTAACGTGGTTAAATGTTCTCGAATGGGGTACTAGATTTAAAAAATGTTTGTCGAGTTTAATAATAATTAGATAATATAGTTAAATAAGTAAACCTTGTTTCTACCTTATAAAACCTACAGTCCATCGTAAAATAAAGAATTTCTTACTTTAACTTGTCTTCATTTCATTTGTCAGGAAACAATGTGTAGTCTTTTGAGAAGGAGAGTTGCCTATGGATATTACGGCTTTAAATAGACATCGTGGCAATATAAGAGCTAAACTAACCAAGTTTTCGAAATTACGTCCTGAAGATGTTCGAAAAATGAATAAATTTATGCTAGTAATAAATTGAAAATCTAAATCGTCTGGAAGATAAATACGCTGAGTTTTGCAAAGATTAAAAGATGAAGACGTTGAAGAGTGTGAAAGCATGTTTGACGAAATTGATGAAGAGCTGCAAAAAGTAAGATTTAAACACTTTTTGGAATCTAAACAATTTGTAATAATGCAAGTTGAGGCTGTATATTTTTTGAGGCAAGCTGAGGTAATTAGAAGTTAAATCTTAAGCTTCCAAAAATAACTTTATCTAAATTTGATGGAAAAATTTGAAAATTGGAGTAATTTTAAAATTCAACAGTGCAATTACTTCTGTACTTTTATCTCAGTTATAATTAGCTTTATTTTGGAACGGTAATCCGACTGAAAGTATATATGATACGTTTGAATCCTTTTCTACTGCCTTTAAAAATAGATATGAAAATAACAGGTTAATTATAAATGGTTTAATGAGTTCTACATTATGTTTAGATAATATCAGATTTGAGTTAGCTGAAAAGCTAAGAATGCTTGCGAATTCTGTTCTAAAACATGTTAAAGCTTTAAAGGTGATGAACATTGAAATGAATAATATTAGTGAAAATTTGTTAATAAATACTACTTTCCAAAAAATGGATAAGGTAACTTGTAAAGAAAATGGAATGACTCTAACGTCTTCAAATTTGCCAAATTGGAATAAATTTGCTTCGTTTCTTCAAGAGAGATTTCAAATTATGGAAAATTTGTAAAAAACTGAGTGTCAGAATACCAAAACAAAGCCTCCACATTAGCAAAACAAGTTAAAAATACTTCGTCTTAAATTCAAGCATTTTGTAATTTGTGAACAAAGCATCATCTCAACGGTTGCATTTTAAAAATTAACCCTATTCAAAGAACTGACTTTGTTAAAAAGTAAAAACTTAGCCTTGGTTGCTTATCACAATTGCATCAGTTAATTAACGGCGAAGTAAAATATGCACGTAAATTTTCTTAAGTCCCATAACTCTATTTTGCACAGAATTCTGTCCTGGAGCCGAAAGGCTCCGTGTTTGTCATCTCTGAGATTCATATAATCCAGCGAAAACGAGATGAAATTGGAAGTTCAACAGACAGTAAGTAATTGAAAACAGACAGAAAGACAGACTCAACAGACAGTAAGTAACAGATCTTAGTTCAGCAGACAGTTTTAATGACAGAGCGGATGCAGTTTTTCAATGTCTCATCTTTCTTTACAACAAAAAATAAAAATGTGGTTTTGGAAATGTTGCTCTAAGGAATATGAAACATAATCTGATGTTATACGTAAAATACAAAATTAGATGCTTGATTAAGGCTTGAGCAATATTTGATTTCGCGAGTCAAATACTAGCAATATCCATTAATATCCCTAGTAGTCTTAGTTTGAGACAGAGAAGGATGAGCATTTTAATTTCGAGTTTAACTGAAAATTTATTAGTGTAAATAGGTAGATAACGGCATTGATTTCGAATTCGGTAAAACGTTTTCTACACCAATAGACTTTTGGATCATACCTAAGATCACTGATTAATGAGAGCTGCTCA
>KK118526.1:705943-777925 GCA_000611955.2 Stegodyphus mimosarum
TCCTGCAAATTCTGTTTTAGCGAACCTTTCATTCTACAAGCATGGTCAAGTGGTTGTATTGGTCAAAGATGAACTAGTTTTCGATATTTTAAAGGCTAGCACAATTCATATACTAACTTACTGATAATGACAGAAACAGTATTTGGCTATATAATTGAAGGAGCGGTGAATTGTGCACAAAAGGGAAAAACTTTGTGATTTCATCTCATAGTTAGATGAACTGGAAACAGGTATTAAACATTTTTCGAATTTAGAAAAGAATGAAGATACACCTAGTTTACAAGATGAGGAAACTGAATATGAAAAATTATTTTGTGAAACATATCGTAGGGATAAAATTACAGGAAAATATGCTGTGAGTTTGCCATTAAGGGAAAATTTGCAATTGGGTGAATCTAAAACTATGGCTGCAACACGATTAGAAAATATATGGAAAAGATTGGATTAAAAATCCAGAGTTTAAAACATTTTACGTTGATTTTATGAATGAATATAAAGGCTTAGACATACCCAAGAAACTGAATTTACAAGTAATTTAAATTATTATATAATGCCTTATCATAGAGAGAAGATAGCACTACAACAAAATTACGTGTCGTCTTTGATGCATCAGTGCCCTCGTGCAATGGAGTTTCGTTGAATAATTATTTACTTAAGTGTCTTCTTACTCAAGAAACTTATTCTTTTAAGTCTCCTTAAACATAAAATAACGTTTGTTACTGATATACAAAAAATGTACAGGCAAATTTGAGTAAATCCTGAACAAAAAATTTACAGCGCATATCACGAAAAGATGATTCTGAGGAAGATATTAAAATTAAATTGTTTCAGTTGATGACAGTTACTTATGGTACGGCATGAGTCCCTTCTTTCTTATCAGAGCATTAAACCAATCAATCCTTGATGAAAAAGAGCATTACCCATTGGCTCCAGCTGCTGCATTGTCTGATTTCTGTGTGGACAATATAGAAAAAGGTGCCAGCGATGTAGTGTAACGTTTCCGAGCTTTTATGGAAAAATAGCAAGACAGGATTGTCTTTTTAAATTTATTTAAAACTCAACAACAAATTCATTCGTGATTAAATAATGGATAAATAGCGTAAACCGTTACATTGCTATATCTTACAGAAGGGAAAAAACGAGTTTCCCACAGTCTTTCTGACTACATGTTCATCCAACTCCACTGCTTCGTCTCTTCTCACAAAAGCGCAGCGAACAGCCGTGAACAAGTCGGCATCATAAAAGCATTAGGGGATAAAGACCCATTAGCCTTCAGGACATTCTTCCTGGCCGAATCGCTTACACCCTGGCTCTAAAAATGAGTTTCTTTAAGTTAGTCCGAAACAGGAAGTCTCTAATAATAACCAGGTGGTTGTTTTCTTAATGATTCATTTGCTGTTACAGTTTGTCACAGCTTCCTTCCCTCCCCGGGGGGGGGTCTTCTGGACCATAATTACCACCATTAGAGTTCACCATATTGTTAATAAAATAAATTATAGTAAACACACATTTTTACATCAAACAGGTGTAAGTACCATGGATTAAACATGAAATTATATTGAGGGCAGTGTACAAATAATATAACATACTTAGTGTACAAAAAATACTAATGACTAATTACATTCAGACAAAACAGAGCTTACCCCTTTTTAGACAAATATTACACAATATGCATTCTTTTACTTATATAGATTTACAGAAGAACCATACAAGACAGTAAAAAATATAAAATCAATATAATATCAAGTTTTTCGGCTTAGAGCATCAGCATTTTTATTGAGTTTCCCCGAACGATGAATAATTGTGAAATTGTATGGCTGAAGAGCCAGAGCCCAACGCATTAAGCGAGGATTATTACTGGCATTAGTTCGTAACCAAGTTAGAGGATTATGATCAGTTTGCACAATAAAGTCTTGCCCGTCTAGATAATAGTGAAGTTTCTTTATACCAAACACTATGCTGGCGCATTCCTTTTCAGTGGTGCAGTACTTTTTCTCTACCTCGGAGAATTTCTTGCTCAGAAATATAATGGGATGTTCTTCTCCGTTACTAGTGAGCTGTGTTAATACAACTCCCATACCATAATCAGATGCGTCGGTTTGTAGAATAAAGGGAAGAGTAAAATCGGGTGCATATAAAACTGGGTAACTTGTTAATTTCTCTTTTAATTCCGTGAAAGCCCTTTCGCTCTCAGCATTCCACAGAATATCACCCTTTACTGATTTTCCTTTTAAAAGATCCGTCAACGGAGCGGCGATTGCTGAGTACATCGGAATATAACGGCTATAGTAGCCCGCTAATCCCAGAAATGCTCTTATATCCGTTTTAGTCTTGGGTGTTGGGAAATCTCTTATAGCTTTGGTCTTAATTTCCGACGGTTTCCGGTACCCTTGGCCTACAACATGGCCCAAATAAAGGACATGTTTTTGAGCAAAACGACATTTTGAAGGTTTAATGGTCAATTTCGCTCTACTTATACGTTTCAGCACAATTTCCAGATGCTTGAGATGGCATTCCCAGGTTTTTGAAAAAATAGCCACATCATCCAGGTAGGGAACTGCAAATTCTTCGCATCCTTTTAATACTTCTTGCATCATCTTGGAAAAAAAAAAGGAGCGTTTTTTAAACCAAAACTTAACCGTAATGGCCTGTAAGTGCCGAAACTGGTTACAAATGCGGCATATCTTTGAGCATTAGGGCTTAAGGGTATTTGCCAATATCCCTTAGCTAAATCTATAACCGTGATATATTTTGCAGAAGCAACTTCTTCTACCCGTTCTTCTATATTGGGTAAGGGATAGAACTGGGTACGTGTGATTTCGTTTAATCGTCGGTAATCCACACAAGGTCGAGGGTCCTTATTTGGAGCTTCTACGAGAATCATAGGAGAAGTGTAGTCTGATTCCCCCACCTCAATAATTTTTAGGTCAAGCATTCGTTGAATTTCTCTTTTTAAAATTTCATTTTGTCGATGTGACATTCGATACGGCTTAGATCGTACCGGCTTATTACTGATAACTTCAATATCATGTTCTACGAGGTCTGTCATTCCCGGCTCGTTAGAAAAACTTTGCGAATATTTATTTAATAACCTCTGCAATTGATCTCTTTGAGTAGGTTCTAATAATTCTTCCAAATTGCTACTTTTAATAACCTCAGAATAATCGTAAACGTTTGGATTTGTATCAATATTAGGAAAATCTATTTCAGTCTCAATCTGGTCAGAACACTCTTCGCTACAAGACAGGTAATTAATTACCTCAGGTCTTTTATAATATGGCTTTAACATATTGATATGATAAATTTGGGATCTTTCTTTTTTCCCCGGTAAGGATACGATATAATTTGTTTCGGATACTTTATTTTCAACTTTGCCCGGTCCTGTCCATTGAACCGAAAGTTTATTTGCCTTAGAAGTGGCCAAAATTAAAACCAGATCACCTTCTTTAAATTCTCTTTTTATGGCATTTTTATCATACCATTTTTTTCTCCTGAGTTGTTGATCTTGCATTTTCTCAACTGCCAACTCTTGACACTTTTTTAAGCGATTTATGAGTCTAAAAACATACTCGGTTACTGGTTGTTCCTCCTCTGGTGAATCCGTCCAATGTTCGTATAACAACGTTTCTGGAGTACGCAAATTTTTTCCGTGGACAAGTTCCGCAGGTGTGAAACCCGTGCTTTCATGCGTCACAGTTCTTAAAGCAAGAAGAGCCGCCGGTAGCACCTGTTCCCAATCAGAATCAGCCTCCAAACATAAAACTCGTAATATTCTTTTTATAGTACGATGAAATCTCTCCACTGGATTAGACTGAGGGTGGTGTACCGAACTATGACTAACTTTGATACCGAAACGTTCAAAAAATTCTGTGGTCAGATTGCTCATAAATGAAGTTCCTTGATCGCACTGAATCTCTTTAGGGAATCCCATTCTGCTGAAAAGATTTAACAACGCATCCACTATTGTAACCGAAGTTATATCTTCGATTGGAAGAGCCTCTGGATATTTTGATGCTACACATATAGCAGTTAGTATATATTTGTTTCCTTTAGATGTGGTTGGCAAGGGTCCACAAGTATCTATGTTTATTTTTGAAAATACTTCCGATATCACAGGGACTAATTTCAGAGGCGCTTTTTTTCTATCGTTAGATTTCCCCACTCTTTGGCAAGGATCACAAGTTCGAATATAAGTTTCCATATCTTGATAACATTTGGGCCAAAAAAAATATCTAGCTAGATTATCTTTGGATTTAGTTACGCCCAAATGTCCGGACACTTGTTCATGACATAAACTCAATATCTTCTCCCGACAAGTTTCAGGAATGACCAATAATTTCCGTACATTTCCTAAACGATCTTCTTGACACTTATACAGCAGCCCCTTTTCTATCTTGTAAATATTTGTCGAAGAGTTATTTTGAGAGTCTCTTGTCGCTATGTCAAAAAGCGGCTTTAAATCTTCACTCTGTTGCTGTAATTGAAGGAATTTAGTCTTGCTTATTGAAAGTAGAGGAGGTAGGTCATTGAACTCCGAAACGGGCAGGAGCGACTTTCTGTCTTCCTGTTCTTCTTGTTCCGTCCCCTGGGAAGTATAATCGTTCGCGAGGGAGGGAAAACTCGGTAGGGGTACAATATTCGTATGCTCACCCCTTTCTTTTGCTGCTTGAAGGCCTTTCTCTTCGCTATTGATCATTTGTCGACGTTTCTGAGCCCGCGTCTCCACTGCGTTAACTTGGAAAAAGTATTCCTTATTTTGATTTTTTCCTAATTTTGCAGCCGTCCGATTCCCTAATATATAACGTCCTTGATCAAGCTCATTTCGTATGACTGCGGCCTTTGTTAATATTCGTCCAAATTCTGCTTCTATTTCAACATGTGCTAGGGGAAGACATATAGGTGATTCATCGAACGGTTGTTTTACCCAAACAGTTTCTCCTGTTAACATTGAAGGGGTAATGTATTTTTTACAGATCACATCAATGGATGCTCCAGAATCCCGTAATACAGGAAGATCGAACCCGTTAACCTTAGCCATTGTAGTGTATGGCGCTAAATAATCTTCTTCATTCTCTTGTACCCTGTTAACAACAGCCGTAGATTTAAAGTCTTTCTGAGCTTTCGGACACTGCGGCCTCAAGTGATCGATTGAGCCACAAGTATAGCACTTAAGAGGTTTACGTACTTCAAAATGACGCTCATCTTGATTTCGAAAAGTTTCTGTTTTTTTCGAAACTTTTTCCCCAGCCTGTTTATACCTTGGCGAATCTCTGAAATTAGGCTGATTTTTATTTCTCTTTTGCGACTCCGAACCATGAACTGGAGAGACCTTTTTCCGGTATTCACGTACGTTTT
Source organism: Stegodyphus mimosarum (assembly GCA_000611955.2). Lineage (NCBI taxonomy): Eukaryota > Metazoa > Arthropoda > Arachnida > Araneae > Eresidae > Stegodyphus > Stegodyphus mimosarum. Next base: position 711,299 of record KK118526.1, read on the forward strand.
CATAATCTTCTAACAACTCGGCTAATTTATTTGGGGACGTTATCTTGGACCATTCATCAATAAAATGCTGGCGCACTTCGAAATTTACGCGACGCTTCATTTGATCCGTTATCATCAGGTCTTTTAAAAGTTCAAAATCATTAATTTCCAAGCCCGAGATCCATTCTTCAAAATAATTTCTTAATTCAAATGCGAAATCCCTCCAAGTGGTTTGAGCGTTTTTTTGGGTTTGCGAGAATTTGATTCTAAATTTTTCTGGGCTCAGTTTAAACCTTTTAAGAAGTATCCCTTTTATGTAAGCATAGTCATAAGCCTGTTCTTCTGGCTCTCGCATAATCAGCTGAACTATCTCTGTTGGCAAAAGTGTTAATAAAACAGAAACCCATTCTGATTGGTTTAGATTCGCCCTCTTTGCTTGGCGCTCAAACATGACTAGGTACAAACTAACATCATTCTCTTCGGGATCAAATTTTTGGATCATTTTTTGAAGTTCAAAATGGTTTCTTCTAGGCATACTTTCTTCATTCCCATCAATTAGATCCTTACCTTTAGCGGCCTGCAATTTCATTTTGGTTATCTCGAATTCTCTTTCTTCTCTCCTAATTCTATCTTGCCTCTCTTCGTCTTCTCTCCTAATTCTTTCTTGCCTCTCTTCTTTCTCAAGTCTCACTGACGTGATATTTTCCAACAGACTTTTAATTAGTTCCTCCTCGTAGGCTTCATTTCCCATAATCAGCTGTCTTAAATCTAATATCCTAAGCTGGGGTCCAACCTTTTCCCCTAACTCTTCAGCCAAGGATTTAAGGTCCTCTTTTCTAGCTTTTGCTAAGAATGCCATGATATACCCTCAACTTATACTCTAAATCTAATGAATCTCTCTCTCTCTCTCTCTATATATATATATATCTAAATTTGATATACAACTAAAATTTACAATTCTGAGGCTCAAAATTTAACTCTTAATTTTTTTCAGAACAATTTCTGGTATTCTAAACATACATTCAAGACAATTTACACTATACTGTGAACAGGATGCACTCAGTTGCAATTAGTTAAATTGAGAATTTAAGATAATACAATATGCTTTAGATAATACAATATTCACATTCAGATCATCAAAACTTTCATAGTATATTAAGGTATGCATTCAAAAGTAAATTAAAATAAACGTATAAATACTCATAAATATCAATACAACCACAGTTTGAACGTAAGATATTAGTGATTTCTAAACTTTCTGTTAACACTTTCAACTGAAAATTTTCACTTCTCATAATTCTTACACAAAATGATAATTCATATTCTGTACTGAAAATCAAATAAACAACAGTTTAATTTTAAGCTACCAAGATTTACTTATCTTCATTTTTAACACAATGAACTGAAAATTTTTGGAATTATAATTCTTACGTACTTATATTTCTTACATGAAATACATTCTTACAAACTTATAATTCTTACATACCATAACAGTTTACATTTACTTCTAATAATTATAACGTTCAAGACGACTTACAATTGATAATTCAGAATACCCTTTAAAAGATAGAATCTTTAGAAATATTACAATTTTACTCTTCAATTATAGAAGCATAATAGTAGCAAAACTCACAACAATTCACTCTATTAATACAACTTCAAATTCTTAAGATATTATTTAATTATAATTTCTGAATTCAAAATTCTAAATTTATTCCTAAATTCTTAAATATATTTTCTTATCTGAAACATAAATATCAATCAACGCATTTGCAAGCTTCAACGAAACCAATATTTGTTAGAAAACATTTACCTGAAGTGACATAAATGACACAATAGAAATACTATATTTAATAAACCTCACTGCCTCAATATAAAAAATCCAAGGTACTTACCCGCCTGGACTGTAGAGTTGAAATTCTGATTGAAGCCTGGAACATGAAAGTGTTGAATCTCACACTTAATTCTTTTATTGGACGCTGAAGGCACATGCACTAAATTACCACACAAACGTATATCACCACACTACACTTTCCGGACACTACAACTTAAAGATGCTGAAAATCTTCGGACAATGGCTGTCCCACTAAACTTCAAGCGAATTGAATTTCGGATCCTGGTGGTCCTCTCTTTCAGCCGGACTGACGTCTGGAATCTTCTTTAGAAAAACACAAAGCTGAATTTCGGAGCCTGACGGTCCTTTCTTTCTTCCGGACTGGCGTCTGGAATCTTCTTTATAAATCACAAAGTTGATTTTCGGAGCCTGACGGTCCTTTCTTTCTCCCGGACTGACGTCTGGAACTTAAAAACACAGAGCTGAAGTTCGGAGCCTGACGGTCCTCTCTTTCTCCCGGACTGACGTCTGGAATCTTCTTTATAAATCACGGATATGATTTTCGGAGCCTGACGGTCCTTCTTTCTCCCGGACTGACGTCTGGAACTTAAAAACACAGAGCTGAAGTTCGGAGCCTGACGGTCCTCTCTTTCTCCCGGACTGACGTCTGGAATCTTCTTTAGAAAAGCGCGGAGTTGAATTTCGGAGCCTGACGGTCCTGTTTTTTCACCCGGACTGACGTCCGTATTCTTTCTTTGTTAAGCACAAGAGTTCTCGTTCGATGACCAAACTAAAACTGCTTCGTGGATTTTCATCATACCTGCTGCCACCAAATTATTATAGCTGTAACGTTTCCGAGCTTTTATGGAAAAATAGCAAGACAGGATTGTCTTTTTAAATTTATTTAAAACTCAACAACAAATTCATTCGTGATTAAATAATGGATAAATAGCGTAAACCGTTACATTGCTATATCTTACAGAAGGGAAAAAACGAGTTTCCACAGTCTTTCTGACTACATGTTCATCCAACTCCACTGCTTCGTCTCTTCTCACAAAAGCGCAGCGAACAGCCGTGAACAAGTCGGCATCATAAAAGCATTAGGGGATAAAGACCCATTAGCCTTCAGGACATTCTTCCTGGTCGAATCGCTTACACCCTGGCTCTAAAAATGAGTTTCTTGAAGTTAGTCCGAAACAGGAAGTCTCTAATAATAACCAGGTGGTTGTTTTCTTAATGATTCATTTGCTGTTACAGTTTGTCACAGTAGTTACCGCATTTGAATTGCAACAACAATTAATTAAGGATGTTAAACAGTGGAGGCATAACACTCACGAATGGTCTTCAAAATAAAACAGTCGTTTCGTCGTGTTTCTTCCAGTCATAAGGATTTTACCCTTTGAATCTGTTAGATCCAGTTACTGCACAGGCTGAAAAATTAATGCAAAAATTATGGTAGATGAGAATTGATTGGTACAATGAAATACCATATCAAGAAGAGAAAAATAGGAACTTTTTTTCAGAAATTTGTTGGAATTTAAGGAGATTAAAACACTGCCCTTTGTGTCAATGGATTGCGTCATTAAAATTAAACTATTTTTTTTGATGCCGCAAAGTAAGAATATGGGACTTAAGTTTACCTCCGTTGTTTGAACAGCAAGGGAGAAATTAAAGTGGGTCTTCTTTGCAACGAATGAAAATCGCCTCTGTGAAGGAAAAGTCTATGACGCGTTTAGAGTTATGCAATTCTGTAATGTTAGTAAAATTGGTAAAAAGGTGGAAGGCGCTCTAAGGGATCATATTGATCAAGTGTAACTTTACGTAGACTAAACTCAGTAATTGTTTTGGCTTGAACCGCGAAACTGTTATTTCAATTGAAATTATTTGAAAAAATGGTATTAGTAAAATAATGGTGATGTTAGTAAATACCCCGAGGGACTGATCCGACGGTTTCCACCACTATCACCAAACATGTCATGAGAGCCCCATGCTTCACAGGCACTATGCACTTACATCCAAGCCTTATCCAGGATTCGAACCCGGTTTCAGTGATACAGCAACCAGAATGCGATTTATTATAAACCTACTTCCTCTTTTAAATTTAAAATCGCATTTTTCTACAGTTATTTCGAAACATAGTCGCTTAATACCTTCGAAATTTTATATTAAAACACTCTTCCTACCTAATTTACTTTGTTTAGTAAAAATTGGTCGCGAGGTAGCTTTTCATGAAAGCGGAATAGCATTAAAAGAACTTTTACGAAGCAAGAAATCCTGCAACTTACTTTTATCCATCGAGCATCCAGTGAATGACGTTATGTTTTTTTAAACATTAAAGGTGTTAATTTAATAAAAAAAATTAACTATTTTAAAACCTATTTCTGATTATAAAAATTATATTAAAATCTTTCTCCTTTTAGTAAATGCAGGTAAATACCCTTTTCTTCTTTCTTCCAAATAGATGATCAAAATTTCTAGCTGCATCATATTTTGGCATATCACTTTTTATAAATACTTAAATTAACACTAGCATTAAAATACCTTAATTAGCCCCAATCATTCTTCAACTTAGCAATGCTATTTGAACTATTTACAATGATATTAAATGATTTAAGATTTACAAAGTGGATAAAACCTCTAAAAACTGCTAGTTCGACACAAATTCGATTGCTGGCGAATGGACTGGTCATATGAAGTTTTCATTTTTTTTTGCATGTAATGTGAATACGAACTACAGTGGTTATCATAAATTAAGGAAAAATTACAAAAATCAGGATTACTGAAAAAGTTGTGCGTAGAATTTTATGAAACTTACCCAATATACAACACATAGTAAGGTATCAAATAAAATAAAAAGAAATTGCTAGACAATTATGGTAGTGTAGAAATTAACAGATGTATAAAATGAACAAATCGAAGGTGTCAGTTTGCTACAGGAAAACTACCTTCAATATGGAATAGGATCGCCTCTAGAACCAATACAGCGATGTGTGATGCTTTCAATTATTCTATCAATTCCATAGGAAGCGAGAGCCATTGCTCTTGCAAAGCAGTTGCAAGGGCTGCAAGGGTCTGAGGGGGCGGATCGAGAGCAGATAGACGTCTCCCTAAAGCATCCCAAACGTGCTCGATGGGATTCAAGTCCGGGGATCGAGCTGGCCACTCCATGCACATAATTGTTTCCTGTTGAAGATAATCATCTACGATGCGAGCCCTATGTGGTCTTGCGTTGTTGCCCTGTAACAGGAAAGCATCACCTATTGCCCTTCATCACATAAACATCAAGGATGTCATCTCTATAAACCTGAGCATTCACGGTTTCCCGTGGAAAGACATGGAGGTCTGTGCGTCCACCCAAAGACATGCCACCCCAAACACAGACACTGCTTCTTTCGCATGCATCTCTTTCACGGATGTTTGACGGATGATAACGGGCTCCAAGTTCTCTCCATATAAAAAAACGCCTTCTATCGCTTTCTAGACTAAACCTGGACTCATCTGTAAAGAGAACAGCCCTCCATTGATCAGGCGTCCAGTGGACATGTTGTCGGTCCCTCCTATGGCGTGACGTGAGCGGCACGCAGATGGCTGGTCGCCTCGCATACAGACAACCTTCGTGAAGCCTTCTACGCAAAGTTGACGTTGACACCAATCTTCCGGTAGCTGCAGCAAGGGAGGATCTAAGAAGAGTCGGAGTAGCCGTTCTATTCCTACGTGCACATAATGTCAAATATCGGTCATCGGCGCTGGTCGTAGCAGTTGGCCGTCCTTGGCTGAACCTAATAGATGACGAATCTGTGGTTTGAAATTATCTCCAAAGTCTATGAACCACAGAAGGACTTACATTTAGCCATCTGGCCATTTCTGTTCGCTTTTGTCCTGCCTCTAGTCCCCCAATGGCTCTCCATCGCAGTAGTTCTGCAGGTCATTGTTACGAATTGGGTGTCTCAGATTTCTGATGTCACTACCACAGTGATATATGTGGCCAAACATGGAGTTTTATGTTCCTCGCAGATGACGTATTCCGAGTGCAACGCTATTAATTTGCATATTGCAGTTTCACTCAGCTACTCTTACTTGGCAACATTTTCAAATTTTACACGGTTTGGTTTATTTTTGAGGGAGTTATCGCTATTTTTGTGATTTTTCCTTAATTTATGATAACCTGTGTAGTTTGCCTTATAAATTTCTCCACAAAATTATCCTTTAAGGCTGAAAAGATTTTATTGTTATGAGTAAAATCAATGAAATGCAGAGGGTATTCACATATTTTTGTAACCATTTTGCGATAATTTGTATAGAAACTAAGCTTAGAATTTTATTTTCTAATATATTCAGTCTGATAGCTCTTTTTAACTATCATATTACATTTTGATGTCCGAGATAAGTCCTTTTCTTAAAACACTAAAGTTGATTTTACTCCACGCCTCCTTCACAATCTTTCAGAGTCCATCCAATGTTTTGGGATGCCGCATTAAAAGAGCTGTTTTAAAAGTCCAGATGCACAGAAATCCATAGGAGACATATCAGATGACTTGGGTAGGAGGTATTTAAAGGAAATAACTTCAATTCCGAGTTCATTTCTCATTTGTCAAAAAATAGAGCAGTAGATACGGCTTGAGCCTTATCTTGATGGAACATAACACAGTGAAGATTATTTGGAAAAGATGGAATTTCTTCTTTAAAAATAGGTGTTGAAACATATTTCTGATGGTAATCCTAATTAATTTCGACATTTTCTCTACTTTCCTTATTTTAAGTCTTCCATTATAAGAAAATCCAGTAATAACCATAAGACCTTTAGAAAAACCTTCCTTGTTTTCTCTGAACCAATATGCTAAGTTTTTCTCTCCGCTTTTTCGGTAGTAAATTTATCTTTTTCTATTGCAGTAGATAAATATATCCAAGCCTCATCAATTGTAACTATATATCTCCATATTTCATCTGCCAAATAATTTTCATACACAGCAATCTTCACATAGTCAGGCTGAGAAACATGTTTTGGCATTAAGCAATGAACATTACGTTTTTTTTTTTTTTTTTTGTTCTTTTGATTCGCTTTAAATCAGATTTTATAATTTTGTTTACAGTTACTATTGAGATATTTAAAGATTTTGCAATAGCTCACTGGGAGCCTGGAATTTCCTATAAAACATGAGATGCGACTGTAGATTTAATAAGAGCTATACGTTTGTTGGGTATGTATTTCTTGCCTTTTTCGCAGTCAGATGTAAACATTGACGTTTCTTTCTTTTATATTAATTATGTCACTTATTTTACATGTAAAAATATTAAAATTATGCTTTTCGCATCTTTTTTTAATTGAGTAAGAGTATTTCTCTTCGGACAGCGCAAAAATATAGCCTTTGATCCATTGTTTATTTTTTCAGCGACATTTTAAAGAAAAGAATATTTTTAATGTTGCAGACAATAATTAAACCTTATTCCAATTTGGTAATGAATATTTAAATTCAATTATTAAAAATCCAAATCGTTACAAAAATGTCTAAACACCTTCTATATAAAGGCAAAATATCTACACACGACTTTCTCAAGGATTAGTCAAAACAAACGAGGTTAGTTTACCCTTACCTCCCCCCCCCATCCCCACCCCTATTTATATAATCAGTACAAGCCAGTTTTTCCTTGAAGTCCTAGATGAAGAATTCACGGAGTTGTCTACTGCTTGTTTTTAAGCGATTAACGAACTAATCAAATGGCCAGTTCTCGTCAGTCGCCTAGGAATTCAAATAATAAGATTTGATAATTCAGAAAAAACCTATGTGGAAAACTTATTTTCAGAGGACGAGTTCATTTTGAGCTATCGGAATTCTGAGTAAGTCAGCTGCTGACTCATTTTGAAAAACATTAACAGGAAGTCATTAAAATGCCAGCATGATTTGCATAAGCGAATGAAATGATTGTTTATAATTGCATCTATTTAATAAACATTTTATTGCCATCAGCATAATATAGAACATCAACAAATATCAAGAGGTTAGGTTAGTTAAATATGACAAAGTACAAATAGGTTATTTGCCTAAGGGGAGGGATGCCTCCGTGGAAACTTTCATAAGAAAAACTGACTCGTATTCACGTTACACATGGGGAAACCCCATAAAACCAACTATCTTGTTCGCCCGGGTCGAACTCTCAGTGTTAAAAAGCTTTAAACTCGGCCACTAGTGGTGCTAACCGTTAAAACAAAAGCAAAATTCTCCTCAGCTGATAGCTACTCATCCTCATGAACCTGAATTTATTTCGAATTCATGCAAATCGAGGTTCTGTTCTAAACGGCCGAGGCACAGTGTCTCACGTTTGTTTTCGAAGACTTGTAACTTTCAGATTTATCTTCAAATATCAGTTGTTAAATCTTGGCAAAATAACTTTATTTTTCTTTCATGCTATAATACTGATCATCTATTTTAAAACCGGCTTGTTTTGAGAAAACTTATTCAACATTTTTTTGATAAAAAATAAAAATCCTATATTCAAAAAGTTCTGAAAATGAACTCACATAAGTATTCGCACACTTCGAACAAACAGTATATATTCAATAAAAACATGAAAATAACGGGACATTTAAATGTTTAGATATCTTTTTAACTAAAATTACCCTTTTCATGCGCTTTTGTAGGAATTCAACTAATATTTTAGTACAAGAATGTTTCATGTATTTCATACCCAAGAACTGCTGTAGTAGAGCTTTCGAAGAAGTATCACTTTTCTTTATTCTTTTCTCTAACTCACTCCATACATGTTCGATAGGATCTGAATCTGAAGATGAGCTGATTAGACCTGAGCTGAACATGGAGACGTTTTCATAATTTCAGGACACATGTATAATTACCGCAAGCCAATATTTAGGGCTATGTTTTTAGGATCGTTATCCTGATAGAAATTGAATCTTTTATATTCCAAATTTTTGCAGATACTTTAAGGTTTTCATTAAGAATATTTATACATTTACTCTAATCCATGTTATTTTAAACATTAAATTTCATATTTAACATTAAAATAAAACATTAAAATTCTTATACCTTATTACTTATTTCTTATTATTTAGCGAAATATTTTCAATCCATTATACACCTATCCCCATGCGTAACAGTAAACAAATGGTTTACGAATTCATTTCTTAATTCGGCCACATTTTAATTCATCTGCCAGACCCAATATATTAAATTTTGACGTTTCTGCAAATATAACATTGTTCATGTTTTATGATAAAATTTCGCTTACTATTGATTTTGCGAATGCCAGGAGTATTTTCATTGTTTTCCTGTTGACAAAGAATTTTCTTCTTGTTGATCACCCATTGTATCCATGTCTCTTAAATGATTCTTTTGAAACTTCAGGGTCAACTTTTATTGAAAAACGTTCTCTTTAGTATTAAATTTTGAGTTTTGCTCGATTTTTTGTAGAATAAATCTGCGATTCCTTGATAATAGCTTGGAAAGTGGCCCAGACTTCAGTACATTTTAGGCAGTTCCATAAAATTTCAATCGTTTTATAGTATCGAAGATAGTTAAATGTTTTACATCAAGTATTTTTGGATATTTCGAACATTTCAGGGTCTTTAAAAAGATGAATTATTTAATGTCTAACAAAACTGACTGTTGATTTGTAGTATTATATTCATTTCAAATACCGAGCTGTTAATATATTTTTCTCAACAAGTAATAATTTCCAAATACATACGATAATTATTGTGATGTATTTTTATTTAAAACCAAAAATTATACCAAGAAACATTGTCTACCAAAACACCTTAACAAAAATTCGTAGTGTCCGAATTATTATGCAAGTTACTGATTAACACTTTCTGAGCAAAATTACTTTACTACAAGGAATATTTTGAAGACGTAAGTAGTAAGCCTTAAAATAGAGGAAGAAGAATATTTTAACATTTTTTTCTTTCAGTATCTAGTAAAAGATGCATGTGAATAAATTTCAAAAATGAAACAAAGGTGAGCTATTGTATAATTCGTTATAAATTCGATTTGTGGCGACAGAATAGGCACTAGATAGATTGCATAGTTTTCTCTATATGCATTGGGCCCACCAGCGGTTAGGTGGATATCACCGCTGGAAGTCTGGAAGAGAATTTTAAGTTATATTCTCTGTAAACACAAGGGCACCACTTAGTGGCCGAGAAGCTGAGACTGCTGATTGCTGGTAGTTCGACCAGATTTCGAACTCAGAGAATGAGTTGATTACATAATTGGGTTCTTCACGTGTAATGTAAACATAAAACCAGTTTTCCCTAGAAAGACTTTTACGAATGCATCCCTCACCTTACGCAGATAACCGTGTGCTTTGCCATTGTCGAATTAACAAGTTTTGAGATGGAAAAATTTAAGGCATACGATATTGCAGTTTTATGAGTATTACTAGAATAGCCCTCGTGTGCTTTGCCTTTTTCAGATAACCCAACCTGGAAACGCATGGGCTGTATAACGTTTTCTCCCTATTTATAGTGAAGGCAAAGTCCATTTTTCTTAAACTGTCTTAAAGCATTTCTCTCACGGATGACAGTCCTTTTTATGCGTAGTGATAATCAGTTAGTTATCACGGTAAAGATCTCCACAACGTCTGACGAAACTCTGTAAATTTGAATAAAATATGTGTACAGGATCCATCAGAAACATGTATAGACAATTTAACGAAAGAAAGTATTTGATAATATGTTAGAATTTAACTTAGGATAATAGAATTATACATATCATAGGTTAGGTTGGGTTTAATACGATCTTCCTGCGCCTGTGCAGCTATTTAGAGTGCTCAAGGTGTCAGAGTGGTGAACATTAGTGGCCAAAATGCACAGTGACGAGCAGTTTCGTAAACAACGTTGGTTAATGTGTCCACGAGGATTGCCACTGTAAATTGATTTCTTAATGAAAGACCACCAGATAAACTGATTTCTTGCATTGCACATCCTCTCATTCAATGTCATTTTCATTTACCATCATACGTCACATACAGTCATGAGTCTAACCACATGTGTTACGCAACCACTGTACTACATGCTGTAAAGGCAGTTCAATTCACATTTAAAACAATAAGACGATAGCATGTGTTAAAATGTATACACAATTTTCTGATGAACCTTCATATTGAACAACAATCGTAACAACGCTGAAGCATTTCAAAGATTTGCTTTCTTGCTTGTTTGATTATGGCAAGCACACTAGGGCTTTCTAAAGGAAAAGTGGCCTGCATCCACGTTACACATGGGGAAAACCTCGGACCGCCTATGTGGCCTGGAATCGAACTCAGGTCGAACTGCCAGTATTCAGCGACTGTACTGATTGACTACCGAGAAGGAGATTTACCTTTAGAATTGCAGCCAAAAAATAAGTTCAAAATATACGAAAATCGAAAATAAGTTACTCTGTATATTCAACTTAATGAAATATACATTTTAATTTAGAGTACTTTTGAAATAAAACTCTTTATAATCTCATCTGGAAAATTTGAATCTAACCAACTGCAATCTACATTTCAGCGACACTTAACGCCTTTAGGATGGTACAGCAGCTAACTTTTTTTAAGAGGCTTTAGGTTTTACAATTTTCGAAAAAGGTATTAATTCATACATTTACGAACTTCTATTCCTCAGTTTTTTGTGCCATAAAAAATGTTAATAACGGGAATACTTCAGGTCTCATGTCATCAGTTAGATTTATTCAGTTAGATATCATTTTATTGAATACTGTTTACATACAGCTTGTCTAAAATGCTTTAAATAGCGAAAATATTTATGTTATCGAATAAATTATAAATATTAACTTTGTTAAAATTTTCAAATCTGTTTCATTTAGTTATATTTAATAGACCTAAACGACAGGAAATGGGGGAGTGTCTGAGTAGTATAAAGCATGTTGTCGGTGTAAGATCAGTATTTCTGGCAAAGAGATTGCACGCCGTATAGCAGTTAAAATCACACCGAGTTGCTGCCTCAGCGAGAAATGGCGAATAATCAATCTGTTAGACGACATCTGGATGCTTTTATACGAGGTCGAATCATTGGGAAGTTGGAGGAAGGCCGCAGTGTGACAAGTGTGGCTGCAGAGATCGGAATTGCTCACAGCATCGTTTCACGACTTTGGAGACAATTTCAAACTACAGGAACAGCTATCCGGGGGTTTAGTAGTGGTCGTCCACGAGGAACCACACCCGCAGATGACCGGTATATTGCCTTACAGGCCAGAAGAAACAGGCGGCAGACAGCGGGAGAAATCGCTAGACACACGACACAGGCGACTGGACGACCGATATCGCGTTTTACCGTGGCCAGAAGACTGCACGGTGGTGGTCTGTTTGCACGACGCCCTGTACGGTGTGTACCTCTAACGCCTGCCCATCGGAGAAGGCGTTCTCTGTGGTGCCGGGAACACCGGAATTGGAGAGACAATGAATGGGGACGAGTACTCTTTACAGATGAGAGCAGATTTAGTCTGAGTTGCGATTCTAGACACATACACATCTGGACAGAGCGGGGAACACGCAATAACCCCTTCAACATCATCAAAAGGGACTGTTTTGGAGGTCGCGGAGTTCTCGTTCGAGCAGACATAATGCTTGGTAGCCGGACCGACCTTCATATCTCCCAAGGAGGTTCGTCACCTGGGACTGCTATTGTAACGAGGTTCTTCTTCCTTACATGCGTCTTTTCACAAGGGCTATGAGTCCTCAGTTCCTCTTCATGGACGGCAACGCTCCACCTCATCGCATAGTTACTGTCGAAGAGCTGTTGGAGAGTGAAGATATTGAACACATGGATTGGTCGGCAAGGTCTCTGGATCTAAATCCCGTCAAGCATGTACGGAACTTACTAGAGAGACCCGTGGCAGCACGTAACTTATCGCCAGTAACGATTCCGAAACTGCGATTGGTGCTACAAGAGGAACGAGCAGCAGTGTCTCAACAGCTCATTAACAACCACATATCCAGCATGCACAAATGATGTGAAACCTGCCTAGCAGTCAGGGGAGATCATATCCCCTATTAAAGACCGGATGTTTCTTGCTGGACACCCATCACAGGGATGTTTCGGCCTTCAGTCGCATTGCGCTCCATGCTACTTTTTCAGTAAAGCTTCTTTTTATCCCTCTCTTTTCTCTTTTAGTAAGTGTTGCTTACATTACTCATGTCCTTACGTATTGGGGATCTTACGGTATTAAATGTGTTGATTTGGAAAGCTTTTGACAAAGTTATATTGAAAAAACCGTTTCGTCCTTAATTTTTGCACACCAGTGTATGTCTATTATGGATACTCGTCAAAATGACGCGTAAGCTAAAGTTTCATAGTTAATCGTAATAAAACTGTTTTTTATAAAATTATTTTTCTAGTAGCAAATGTAAAAGTAGTTAAAATGTAGATACTAAATAAAAATCATAATTCAACGGAAATACCTTTCGATAACTTTAAACCAAAATCAACGTACCACCTTTCCATATGAATCACATGTGATGATTAATCACATGTGATTGATAATCACCGTAACGTGCCTAATCATAGTGTTAGGTTGAGTTCCAGTTAGTATGTCAAGACGTTTTAGAAAAAGTTTCTTTTAATTTTTTAAGGAACTGCTAGATTTCCTATACCCGTCAATTCGACGGGTGTTCGTAAATATAGGTATACAAAAATGTCGTGTTAAATAAGTTTTTGGTAGTTTTCTTAAACTTTGGTCTCCGCACCCTTAGTTTCAATGCATAGTAAAACTGTCATGGTTTGAGTAAATTTCAGAATATACATGCGATGATAGTCAACTCATGCATGTGCATACCCTCCATCTGTTTGAATATCTAGACTTATATGCTTCATGTTTAGCTTGTTAACTTATAACTTGATAAACATGAAGCAAACGTTTTTCGTCAGCTCGCAATGAGCTGATGAACTGGCAGCTTTTCGCAGAGGCGTGAACAACCTTGAAGATTTTTTTTTTTAATATAGATAAATTTTTATGCAACCGATTTCTATTTTACAAAATGTTTCATATAATTCTTTTGCACTTTTACTGTCAGAACTTAAAATATATATTAAAGTTTGTCAAATTAAAAAGACTGAATAGTAAGCTAATCAAGGCAATTTACGCGGAGGGCAATGAATAGAATATACGATTATTTTCACATCAAAGCCAGAAAATATAAATAAGTGTTAAAAATATGAGACAAATTCAGTCCTGTAATTTATTGAAATATATTACAGAAATTGACTAACAAAAACATTGTTGTGCAGTATATTACAGAATATTCATCATTAACATCATGCAGATATAAAATTACTAGACATACAATACAAGACAAAACATCTGAGCTGTCTAATTTTAAAGAAAGGGAGGAAAAAAAGATAGGTTAAAATTCAGCATTAAAATTATCAAGATAGAGAAAATAATGTTTAATATAAAATATTTCAATATAGAGAAAATTTCAGAAATTTATTAACTTTTCTTTAAAAAAACAAGTAAACAGTTAAGAATAATGCATGACAAACACTCTTTGCCGTGCTTTTACAGTACGATTAAAATATCTGAACTAAGAAGTAAAACCTTGATGAATGAAATCATAGTAAACAGAAAGGTAAAAAGATTAAAAACAAAGTACTATTTTGAAACGTAGACAGGTATTTAGAAATTAACAACACTCAATCACTTACACATAATAAAAAAAGTTTGAAATATTTACAAAATAATTCATACTGACACACAATATTCCTGGGTAATAACAGACAAGAAACACACTTCAACAAATGCAAAAGTTATTTGAAATACATGACCGATTCCTCATTTGCAGCCATGAAGTATAAAACAGGAGTCCAGCCCTTTTTTTGCCTCATGTACCCCTTTCATCATTGCTAGAAGATCATTCCCCCCTTCTTTCCAAAATTCGAAAAAGAAATATAAACATTTATCTAGATTTAGATGATTTTTTTATAAATTAAGAGTATAAAAAATGTTGATAAGTACCAAAACTTTAATAAAAGCACTTTTTTGCATTCATAAACTAAAACTGAATACTTAACAGCTAAAGAAAAGGCTGACCACATTCTTCTCCTAAAACTACGAAATTCTCCTCTCAAGAGAGAATTTCTCCTTTATTGAGAACCACTAGTATAGAATCAAAAATATCTGAATTCTGTTGGCAGTAAAGAACAGAAATATTAGATAAAGTATTAGTTATTTCATATGATAGCTTTAACACTCTGATAAATGCACATTAAAATTAACAAGTTCATCCTTCAAAACAAGACTTAAATTCAGATGGAAACCGGCTCGATTATTCCTCAGCTTTTCAAAAAAAGTTTTACTCCAGCCATAGTCAGAAATTAGCCAAATTTAGATACTTTAATTTATTTATTCAACTATTTTCATTAATATTTTTTTATTTATACATGCACATTGCATTCCATTTTAATTATAAATTTATTATTTATTTTTTTCACATTTTCTGATGACTTTCCAAAAGGTTCTGGCAATTACAATGTTGAAAATTAAGCTCTGCTTTTAAATAACAGAATTGAAAAGTACTTAATAGTTCTTAATTTTCAAGTAAGTAAATTTCAGTTCAAGATTACATTCAGCAACGAATATTTGCAAACTAAACAACTAAGCCTTATTTTTACTTTTCAGAAAGACCATGAGAATAATTTGCATAAGTAGCTTTCATTTAAAATGACACATGTTACCTATGAGCTACTTGAAATTATTTCAAACAGCAGTATAATGCATATGCATGAAATTATAAAATTAATTAAGTCTTAATGCTCTTACAACTATGATCAATAAAAATTTTAATGAATGGACGAATTGCAAAAAATATATAAACTAACAGTATTTTGATGCTCAAGTTCTTTTAAAGAGACTCACAAGACAACATACATTACATAAATATTAAATATATTTCACAATAACAAGTAATAGCTATGAAATAATTCTTCCATAGTTCCACCAAAAGCACATAATATAGTACCAGAATTAACAAACCATCATTCTTCCTGATTAATATGGGTTGAAAGTTACGCAGACTTAAGCAAATAAGTTCAAAAATTTAACGAGTTAGTTCACAGTTTAGGACTCCAGTGATAATCTGAGCACTAGATGAAATTTTGTACAAACTAAAATGAATGATAAAGTACATCAAATCACTCCAAAACATAGATCCATTCTAGATTTATGTGTATCTACAAGTTGAAGTAGTGTGTAACCAGAAATTCAGTCCTCATTCATGCACAGAAATCCACAATAAACAGAAATCACATTTGACTTCTTATGTAAACAGATAATATATAAGAAATTTAGTAACGGAATGCTGATCCAATAATATAAGAAAACTTCAAAGTGGTAGTTCTGCATGTTACCATGTATTTTAATATCAGTATTACACAAATTATCTTAAGATTTACTGAAAAGGCACTTAGATGCATGAAAGGATTTAAAAATCCATCACTTGAAAAGTTCATGTTCATAAGAATTTCTAAGTTCCAATAATACAGGTATGAAAAGAAAATCTGATAGTTAACTGTTGAAAGTGAAAAGTATTGAAACAAAACTATTGCATATTATTAACATGAAACACATACCTCTTTGTATAAACTTATGATGTGGGAATCATGGAATGCATTTCAAACAGCACAGTAACGTTTCTATTTGGCATTTCCTTCTTTTAACAAAATAAGCCTAACCTATTTTTAACAAGTCAACAGAAAATAAAATGCATAACAAATATTTACTACACCTTCGCAAAAAGTAGCTATACATATATGTATATATATATATATGTAAAAGTCAGCTCAGTACATAAGGAATTGCAATTATCCAATTTTCTTTTCAACAGATTTTTGTTTATTTTCTAAAGATACTCCTAGGTTAGCTTTCTTTAATTCGTTTTCACGTAAGAGCTTAGCATCCAGATCTTTCTGCTTCTTAATAGCTCTGTTCTTTAGATATGTATTTTGGAAATAGTCATAGAACATAAGAAGAAAAAGTCCAGCCAGGAATGTATTCAAATAAATAATGAACTTGGACACTTTGCAGTTGGTGATCATAAGAGTCATAACATAGAAAAATACCATGACAAACTGGATCTAAAAATTAAAAAACATATATTAATCAAATGAATTTTATACATGTATCTGCTGACAAATTACTTACAATTTTGCAATAGCATAAAGGAATTTTTAAAAGGTAAATTTTATTACTTGTATTAATCAGATAACAAGCAGTTCCAAATATTTAATAATCATTTATGCAAAATTTTTAATTGCAAACAATTTTTAAACCCCCAGCCAGAGCAAAAGCGTATGACCCAAAATTGTCCTGCAGTTCTTCATTATTCTATTTCCTCTAATATAAAAACATGGAAAACGTTAGAATGAAGGGTCAAATTTATGGTTTATTACAAAAAATGGTCTGCATGTTGTTGCAAAATCCCAAAATTTTCACGAAAAGTTCTTTATTGGTGTTATATCATTTGGAAAATTGCTATCTAGAAATAAGAAATATTTGATATATTTGATAATTTCAGTCCACTTTAGTCAATAATTCTTTGATGCTATGTTTCATAAGTTATATATATAGGACAAGTTTGTTTTCAAACTTTCTTCTGTTGTTATGCAGAAAAACTGAATTTGGCTATAACATGCCATTTGTAAGGTTAAACTGCCCATCATTTTTCATCAATCATTTTCATTAGAATTTCAGAACCGACACTAAGACTTAATTGCCCAGTACAATTTCTGTTCCTGTTACATTCTGAATGTTCTTGCTTAACAAATTCTGCTGCTCTAAATTACACAGGCCGGTGCAGTTTCGCCAAATGCAGAGGCTCTAAAGCCGGCATTGAAAGCTATTATTTAATGCTGTATACGCTAAAAGAACAAGAGCTATTAGCATTATCGTGAATATTTAGAGAGTAGATCAACTATACGTAAAATACGGCTACGTATATAAGAAATAAAAACACTTGTGCAATTTCACAGAAATCTGCAATGGAGCTTTCACAATTGGCATATTCGTTACTAGTTAACCAGATTATCTTACTAGATTAAATTAGTTAAACAAATGACCTTGATACATCAAAGAAACTTGTATAAGGATTTTGTCTAAGTGCTCTAATTGTTCAACTTACGCCAACTTGGTTAAGTATCGATCAATCACAGTGCAGCAAACACGAACTGGCATTCACTAGACGATTTCACTTAGTCACCTGCACATTCAGGCATGCTCCAATTTATCTTTTCCGACTGGCTGCGATTCAAAACCTGTTCCACATGTCTGAACCGAGTTAATGACTATTGCACCTTAGGACTATAAATCCAAATCCACTCATAGTAACTCAAGGGTCTCTCAGGGATCAATTCTAGGCCCGATTCGTTACATAACTTTCGTACACGATTTTTCTAAGTTCAGTGAAATCACAACATGCTACTTGCATGCTATGCCGACGACACAGAAGCTCTGGCAAAATCCAGAGAAACCAGTTCATGCTATTAAGAAACTGCAAAACAAGATACTTGTCATTAAAAATTGGTGCTGCAAATGGAAGACCAAAATCAATCCATTTAAATCAGCAATCTTATTTATAAGAAAGTTCAAAAAACTTGAAAAAAATCGCAAATGAAGTCATCCTTCTCTGATCACGACCTCCTGCTATCTCCATAGCTAAATACCTCGGAGTCACCCTAAATAGACCTTTCATTTGGAAGAATCATATCAAGCAGATAAAAGGCATGACACTCAATATCATCTTCAAATTAACCAGATCCTCTCAAGTACTTCCGACCTAAACCTGACCAGAAAAACGAGAATCTGCACTTCAGTCATAAGGCTTATCTTCCCGAACATCTCGCCTGCAGAGGAAAATGCCATCGAAAAAGATATTAAGCAAGTATAAATTACCAAAAATAAATTCCTGAGAATCATCATAGGAGCATTTTACTTCATTCGGAACTATTCTCATCGCAAAGTTGGAACCGTAAGAAAATTCACAAGAAATTCTTCCGTAGTGCAGTATACTGTTCTGTTGCCAACTTTGTTGAAAGCCTAAATTAGGAAATCATCCGAAAAGATCTCTATATTAAACCGTTTGCAGTTCACAAAATTAGGCAAGACAGTTAAATTAATCATTGTTGCTTCATTTGAGGAGTTCACCGAAACTCTTAATTTAAAAAAAGAGTGCTGTGGATTTGTATATATTTTCTCAAATTTAAGATACTGCTTTCTCACCTCTTTATTTATGTACGCAAAATTTATTTTTTATTAAATTAGCTCATTCGATTTATTGAATTTTGCTTATTACACGATTGCTATGAATGTATGTATTCACAACTGATGTACGGACAGCTCCTCTCCCGGACACTCTGAAGATCTTTGACAATGGATAAAATTCCTCATCTTTCTTTTTAATCACTCCCTGAGAATGCAAATAAAGACTCATCGCTTTTCTCACTCACCACACTCGGACTACCTGACGTTACAAGAAAGAGCTACCCAAGGTAGCTGATGCATGTATAATAACTGAGTATCCGATGACTATGATAACAATGATGACTAGACCACCGGATGAACTTTTTCGTAGAAGTCATGCACTTGTGTAGCTTAGAACTTTGGGTACTATTTGTTACAGTAGCTCCCAATCACATTTGCCGATTTTAGATTTGCGCCAAGATCTCACTCGGCTATAATTTGCCAAGTACGTGAAGCGTAAATGTAAAAATAAAGAACACAATATATAATAATAATACTCACTTGTCGTTTCCTAAGAACATATTTAAGAATCCTTATCATTTATTTTATCGCATGCAATTGTTCTAGTTAACTGCAGTCCTTTCGCATATATTAATCTGTTTGTTACACCATTTCATGGACATCAACTCCTCTGCCCAAGAATTCATAAATCTAACTGCAGTGACAAACGTGGATTCGCTGGCCTAGTCTTCAACATGGAGGCCTTTCTTTTCGCAATATTTTAACAGATGGTTTCTTCGTTAACATAATGTTGTGACCATTTTCGTATACTCATTTGTCAGGTAAAAGATTTCTTTCTTGAAAAAATGTTATGGCACCCACTTCATTACTTGATAAATTAAAGTAGTTTGTTAACGTCATATTCACAAAAAAAAAAAAAAAAAAAAGCAATGAATATATTTTTAAATAAAGAATGCCAATTCTAAAACTGCGTCAGAAATTAATTAGTATTACAATACGCTGCGAGACCAAAAATGGAAAACCGTGTTAATATACGATCACGTGGCAAGGTATAAGAACACGCAGCCAGATTTTGGCGAGATATCTCGGCTGATTGGCGTTATAATCTGGGGGAAGGGGGCACTATGACAAAGAAGTACCAACTTTGCTTATATCCAAAAAGTAAATTAAAACTGTAAATTTGATACAATGTACTATTTTCTTGAGAGGAACAAGAATAAGTCTTAAAAGCTCAGCGTCACAAAATCACACGCACAACTGATGCAATATACAAATTTTTATAAGTTCAGAAAAATGGCAAGACTTTCATATTAAAAAAATATTCAGTAATTCGCTAAAATATCTTCAACTTAGCAAATTCTTCACACAGTTTTTCCATATATCTTCAGTGAGATTTACATTTATAAAATGCAGGAAAAAATGCATTCAAAACCTACAGGAGATGGAGATAAAACGTCGAACTTACCATCTGGAACGTTGTCAAGTACTTCTTCCACCAAAGGTACTTCTGTACGCTTGGTCCCAATGCTGCTAATCCGTAATATGTGTACATTACGGTATGGACGATTGTGTTTATCAGAGGAAAAAAATAGTTGTAGTTTCCTGAAAAAGAGTATTTTATAGTTATATTTCAAATCTATTACAGCGCCCAACATGAAAGTAGTAAAGCAATACAAGTAATTTTAATAAAAATTCCTCCTACTGTATTTATTTCATTATAGATTTTTCTTAAATGTTTTTAAATATTATTCTGGTGAGAAATATTTACTAAAAGCACACATCGTGGAATGCAACCAATTTCCTTTAAATGTATATGAATCTTAATGAAATCGTACATTTGCAGTACGAAAAGTAGTTATACAAATAAAAATTTTAAACACACAAGCAATAAAGTGATCACTAAATTGGATTTTCTCAAAGAAAATCATGCTAGTTTTTTCTTTATTACAAAGATTGTGGCTGTTAACCTGGCATTCGCCAAAAAAGAAATTATTTTAAAAGCTTTAACTGGAAGAATGAAATAATTCTGCATAGCTGATACTTATATATGTGCTACAGACTTACAAATTTAGCTTTTGAGAACACTTGTCAAACATGTAACTAGATATTATATAGATGGCTATTTTAAAATAAAATATACCCAACGTTTTTACTAAAAATGATAAAAGTACTGAGATACATGTGATATTGCCTTTTTAATAAAATGTTATGAGGAAAAACTTCTTGCATAGGCTTATGTGACCTATTCAATGCCAGTTTCAGGTTAAACAGAAAGACGTGAATTTTGAGCGAAACATACATGCTTTAGTAATGGCTGTTTATTATTTGTTTACATATTATCAATTTTGAGGAGTACTCGCACACGCCATTTCATTTGAAAGACAGCAGCATCTAAATAAACATTTAATATTCTAAGAATTGGAAAAATGCCGGTATAATATTAAAATACTAAATTATATTAAAAACTATTACACATAATATTAAAATTACATGCAGTAAACAACAAAAAGGCACGATATACTAAATCAAGTAGGAAATTTTTGGTAGATATTTTAGGTTTCTACTGTAGTCATATGTATGCCCTTTATCGAATTTTCGGCTGATCGATCGCTCCGATGCTGAATTAGTTTTAAAAAAAATGTAATAGAATTACATATTACCTGGTTCTACTCGGAAACCGCACCATACTGCAATTGGCACTACTGCATGATGCACCACATGAAGAGTAGAAATATGCTTATTCTTTTTTCTTAACACAAAGAAAATCTATAAATATTAAGGAATATGAAAACAAACTCCAACATATTGAACTTGCAAACAATTAAAACTTTTAAGAGAGTAACTATAAGCATAATGTCATGAAACGATAGCATAAAAAACTGATGCATAAAATAGGTGATGTTTCACTTGTGCAGAAAGCAGTTGCACATAAGTGGTATTTGTGCATATCATCCGTGCCAGAACATGAAAATTTCCAACAGGTGTAACCAGTTATGGACAGCAAGTGATTCTTCCACACAGCCTGTAAGAAATCTTAATCTGTGATTATAGAACTGCTCATTTCTTCAACTTCTAGAAGGTAGTTTAAATCTGGTACAAATGTTTGACACCATGGTTATTGCTTTTGTCCATGAAAAGGCAAAAAAGGTTAGAAAATCCTAGATCTGATGCAATGACTCCTTTGTTTTGTAGAGTTATTTCAAACCATATCAAAATAAAATCAGAATTTTTAATCCCATTATTAGCAGTTCTGGGAAAGATATGAGAGTTCATATGATTTCATAGCAATTTTAAAATAATAAAAAATAGCTAAAAAATAATCCATTTCCATCAACTTACCGTGTCAGCAAATTCAATAAATTTCATGAAGAAAAACCACCAGCCAAGTTCGGCTAACTGAAATAAAAATTTTAACAAAATAAGTATTTAATGTAGGCATAACATTCTTAAACTTTAAAAGTTTGCTAATAGTAAAGCTAGTCACTGTTCATATGCATAATTACAATATTCACGAAGACTATTAAATACTTCCAAAGGAATGTTTTCTGTCTGTAATTGAATCAGATTGCAATTAACAATGTATCCTTGAAATCTGTCGTAATCTGATGACCTCTAAGAATGCTCTCACAGTGGGACGAAGTTTCTTTCGTGCAAATCATATGACCTTGCACTGTTCATTGTTCCGAAATCTTAACTTATTGTCTAGAACACATAACTTCGCTTCTCTAACTTTGTACAACACAAAGCATCAAGTTTGTACCGTAAGATAAAACGTCAAATTTATAACTTATAAGTTATTAACCTTAAACTTAATACTATGGATGACACATCAAAAGTGTGAGATAAGTGGATTAGACAACTCTTACTCGCTATGCCTTCATAGCAAATACGATAGATAAAGGTAATGCACTAGCATGGGCCATTTAATATAAATTTTAAAAATATTGCTGGATTATGATAAGGAGCAATATACACTGGTGTGCAAAAATTAAGGACGAAGTCGAAAAATTAGCATATCAGCTGAACGAAGAGGCAGAGCGGACAAAAAGACCAATCAGGAGATTAAGTAAGGTGATGTACCGTAGCACATGCGCAGATATGCAGGTAGACGTAATGAGGGAGTGTCTGAGTAGTATAAAGCATGTTGTCGGTGTAAGATCAGTATTTCTGGCAAAGAGATTGCACGCCGTATAGCAGTTAAAATCACACCGAGTTGCTGCCTCAGCGAGAAATGGCGAATAATCAATCTGTTAGACGACATCTGGATGCTTTTACCCGAGGTCGAATCATTGGGAAGTTGGAGGAAGGCGGCAGTGTGACAAGTGTGGCTGCAGAGTTCGGAATGCCTCACAGCATCGTTTCACGACTTTGGAGACAATTTCAAACTACAGGAACAGCTATCCGGGGGTTTAGTAGTGGTCGTCCACGAGGAACCACACCCGCAGATGACCGGTATATTGCCTTACAGGCCAGAAGAAACAGGCGGCAGACAGCGGGAGAAATCGCTAGACACACGACACAGGCGACTGGACGACCGATATCGCGTTTTACCGTGGCCAGAAGACTGCACGGTGGTGGTCTGTTTGCACGACGCCCTGTACGGTGTGTACCTCTAACGCCTGCCCATCGGAGAAGGCGTTCTCTGTGGTGCCGGGAACACCGGAATTGGAGAGACAATGAATGGGGACGAGTACTCTTTACAGATGAGAGCAGATTTAGTCTGAGTTGCGATTCTAGACACATACACATCTGGACAGAGCGGGGAACACGCAATAACCCCTTCAACATCATCAAAAGGGACTGTTTTGGAGGTCGCGGAGTTCTCGTTCAAGCAGACATAATGCTTGGTAGCCGAACCGACCTTCATATCTCCCAAGGAGGTTCGTCACCTGAGACTGCTATTGTAACGAAGTTCTTCTTCCTTACATGCGTCTTTTCACGAGGGCTATGGGTCCTCAGTTCCTCTTCATGGACGACAACGCTCCACCTCATCGCACAGTTACTGTCGAAGAGCTGTTGGAGAGTGAAGATATTGAACACATGGATTGGTCGGCAAGGTCTCTGGATCTAAATCATGTCAAGCATGTACGGAACTTACTAGGGAGACCCGTGGCAGCACGTAACTTATCGCCAGTAACGATTCCGAAACTGCGATTGGTGCTACAAGAACGAGCAGCAGTGTCTCAACAGCTCATTAACAACCACATATCCAGCATGCACAAATGATGTGAAACCTGCCTAGCAGTCAGGGGAGATCATATTCCCTATTAAAGACCGGATGTTTCTTGCTGGACAAGCATCACAGGGATGTTTCTTGCTGGACACGCATCACAGGGATGTTTCGGCCTTCAGTCGCATTGCGCTCCAGGCTTCTTTTTCAATAAAGCTACTTTTTATCCCTCTGATTTCTCTTTTATTAAGCGTTGCTTACACTACTCATGTCCTTACGTATTGGGATCTTACGGTATTAAATGTGTTGATTTGGAAAGCTTTTGTACAAAGTTATATTGAAAAAACCGTTTCGTCCTTAATTTTTGCACACCAGTGTACATTTGAAATTTCAGCCTTTTACGTATAACTACAATTTTTCCAATATTGTCCAAATAACAACAGGAGAAGCTTTTACTAAACGGTGCGTTTTAGAATTCACATCTTACAAAGTACACTGGTGTCCAAAAGTTAAGCATAATTTATAATTATGTGAATAAAGAAGTAACTGTAAATCAGAATAGCGGGAAACGTGATATGCGAGTGTAAAATGGTTATAAAATAAGGAAGAAAATCAAAAGAACGATAATAATTAATTTTATTATCCAAATTTGCAGTTTGAAAGAAAACTGAGAATAGCAAGGGTTCACACTTTAAAGAAAAAATGAAAGAAAACATTAAATAAAGTACTGATGCTGCAGTTTAATAAGGCGTGTGGTCACCTCTGACAGCCAGGCACGCTGCACAGCGATTTACCATACTTGCTATGATATGATGAATGAGTTGTGGGCTTAAACGGTTCCAAGCTTCCTGAAGAGTTCTCTTCAGTTCTGTAACGGAGCTTGGTGGGTGCGAAAGGACTGCAATTTGTCTCCCGAGAATATCCCATACATGCTCGATAGGATTTAAATCAGGGGAGTTCGCAGGCCACGACATGCGCTGGATGTTTTCCGTTTCAAGGAAGTCATCAACCAGCACCGCTCGGTGACATGGCGCATTATCATCCATGAATATGAAGTGAGGACCGACAGTACCTCGAAACACGCGAACATAAGGCTCAAGAACTTCATTCCTGTATCTTTGACCAGTCACAGACCCCTGTCAAAGAAATCGAGGTCTGTGCGGCCGTCCATCATGATGCCTGCCATACCATTACTCCCATTACATTACATGGAAAATGTCTTTCCGATATGTTTCTTGGTTCAAAACGTGTTCCGCGTTCTCTCCATATCGTTATTCGACGAGAATCAGTACTCAGACTAAACCGGGACTCGTCACTGAACATCACATTGGCCCACTCTCCCACACTCCAATGTTCACGTTTCAAACTCCAGTTCAAAAGAGCGCGTTTCTGCGCAGACGTGAGGGGAATGCAAACTGCTGGTCTTCTGGCATACAGGCCAGCATGATTGAGTCCCCTGTAAACAGTTTGTCTCGAAATTCGTATTCCTGTGGCGACTGTGAGCGCCGAACCCAGTGCTCTGGCAATACTGCCCCTCTGGCGTCGCGCACTTATTACCAGATATCGGTATTGGCGAGGGGTTGTGACTCTTGGTCGACTTGATACTGGTCGTCGGGTAACATCTCCCGTTCTTTGAAACCTCTGGCACAGTCTTGAGATCACAGACTGGTTCACATTCAGAATTCGAGACACTTCGGTTTGTGATCGCCCGTATTCCAGCATTCCAACGATTCTTCCTTTCGTAAACATCTCCAATTGGCGTCTTTGTGCCATCATTCACTTTGTTTGATGGTTAACAACGTTCTTACACACAGTAGTTGCCCGAAACTTTTCTGAACTGTTTTTGCTGCGTGAATCGGTTTCTCTGCGTTCCGACATGCGCAGGTGTTTCGCGCAGGACGTAGTCGACTGAAAGGTTTTGCATAAACCCAATGGTTCTTCACCCAATTAATATCCACAAGAAATTTGGAATAATTTTACGAATTATTCCATGTTTCATGTTTATCGCATTCCATGTTTTTCGCATTTTACAATTTATGCTTAACTTTTGGACACCAGTGTATGTGAAACAATCTGTAAGACAAATCGATAGTGCCGTCAAACAAAAAGGGGAATTTGGCATTAAGCAGATCTCTTTTTTGTGCTACAGATGGCTGCTTCCACACTAAAAAAAACTAGTAATTAGATTATTGAAAACATATGGTCTTGAATTCATACTTTCTATGTCATATTAATATCCAAATTAATTTACTAGATAAACTTAGTGCTATGATATAGCAAATAGAAGTGAGGGAATGTTTTCTTAAAATAACCGTTATATTATATATGTATACTATAATGAAATCGATTATTCTTCACTAGTATACTGCATTTAAAGAGGATGGTAAATTTTTAATCCATATTTGTTGCACAATATAAAATTTTGAGTAAAACAAACAGCTTTGGCAACAGTTTGCCAAATTCAGTGCACTAAAATCGGATCCAACTCCCAGAAATTATTTAAGATTCTCCTGAGGACTTGTGCAGAAACTTTCCACGTGGTCACTTCATTAAACAAGGTTCAAGGAATTTTAACCTACTACTTTGATTAAAAATATACTTCTTAATATTAAGAGACAAATCCTGCTTATATTTTTCTGTTTCCCTTTTATCTGAATACGTTATCAAATGACCCTAATAAACGAAAATTCTCTGAAGCCCACTGAAAGGCTAAAACAACCTTTGCAAGAAAGGATACTAAATTTTAAAGCTTATTGAACAAATACGAGGAAACAAATGGTGAAAAAATAGATCTAGTCTGACAAGTTAATTCGTTAATCCAGAAAAGATGTAATAAATTAAATACAGACTTTTGAGGTAGCACTTGTACTATTGCTGTTTAAACGACAATAAACAGACCAAAACATCATCGCTGTTTATTTTTTCAATAAAATCACGGTTCTTCTAGGAAGTATGATCATAAGTTGATGAAATAACATTGAATATCTGTTCTTAAACATCAGGTTAGTACAGCTATAACGAAACACGAAGTCCATTCTAGCTTAAAAGCCCACACTACAGGACAGTCACTCCATCTTTGTTACAAAGATAAAAAGAAACTTTCCTGTATAGTTAATTAAGTCTAAATATTGAACAAATACACAATCAATTGAACAAGAGTACGATTATTAATTTAGAAGTCAAACAACAAAAATCAGCGTTATATTTTCAAATTTTCACAGGACTAGTTTCGATGGTTTTCAGCTGTGCAGCTGAGGATGGTGGTTCGGTAAAACCATCGAAACTAGTCCTATGAAAATTTGAAAATATAACGCTGATTTTTGTTGTTTGACTTCTAAATTAATATTTGTTCGGCGTGTTATTGCATTTTAAGAGTACAGTTATTTTTCATCCTGCACGGCATCTATTCTATTGTTTATGAACAGCTAGTCAAGTTCCACGTTTGTCATCCGTTATCCTACAGTTATTGAAAGCTTATGTGTAACTGAATCGCACAGACTACAGTTTTTTTATAAGGTTCAAATAATTTGTCTTGCAGGATAATGATTCACATTACATGAAATATTATGTTGCAATAAAATTTTCTTTTTACTCCACACTAACGTAAACGCAGTATTTTATAACAGTTATATGTAATCCAATCTGCTTTATTGCTTCCCATACCCCTCCGGAAGCTTCACAGTGCCATTTACTTAAGTATTTTTTGTTTGTCAGCAGAATATCATACCAAATTCCTTTTAGTGTTATTTACTTAACTTTTGTTGCTAAAATAATGGTTTAATAACAAACTAGAAAATTACACGTGGTACTATGAGGAGAATACGAAAGGTGAGGTAGAATATTTCAGTCAAACGTTACCAAATTGTTCTAAATTCATATGAGGCCTAGCTATTTTGCTATTTGCTTCTTTCAGTTTGTCCATTTGATAACATTTCATTGAATTAATTATTTCACCCTGTGAAAGTGGTTCATAATAAACGAAGCCTTTTCAGTTCCACAAACTGTCATTAAAATTTTCTTCAGGTGATGCTCGGCCATTTTTTACCGTTAAAGAATTATTATGGCTCCACCAAGAGCGTTTACAGTTAACAATCTTATGCAAGATTGTTAACTGTAACTGTTACAGAGATTGGAGATGATCAAAATACAACCTCCAATCTCTTCAAAAATAGTTCTCTTGTTCGATCTAAGAAATCACATGTGGAAACACGATTGGGGAGGGTTCTCTGTGCCAGCTTATGCTAAACCCATGCTTCAGAACTATCGATGTAATCGCATTTTGAGATAGCCGTGTACCGTTGTTTGGGTAAAGGTTGAACCATTCACTAATTTACGATGCACGTCAAAGTCTAACGGATTAGGCAGCCACTAAACTTTTCATTTTAAGTTACGAGCTCGAAGGCTTCTAACCCAAGAGCGAAATTTCTGTTTGCGTAATCATTAGCACTGTTGTCTTTTTTGAATAATGAAATACATGTTGAAAATACTTCCTTTTATTATATTTTCTTGAAAGGTGTAGTAAAGGATATGCATATTTCTTCAATGCGAATGGAACATATTTTACAGTAGGCAGATACCAACGGAAAAAGATGACAATATTTCTAAAAGAAATAGCTGCAAGCTTAGTATATAAACACCGCGAAGCTTCAAATAATTACGCTACTCGAAAAAACGACTTTTCCATAAAGATATTTTCTCGTTCGAACGCTAGGACACGAAACTCAAACAGTTAAAAGTTCTTTCTGCTTTCTCTTGCGTTGGTTATTTTCCTCTAAATAGCCTTTTAACAGCAGATGACTGAAAATTCGCCAAAATTTTTATAACACTGAAACAACGTATTTAAGGATTATTGATTCTTTTCATGCACAATAAACAGCTAAGAAAAAATTTTAGAAAATATAAGAGTATGTCATTAAACTCTTAAACCTCTGCTGAACAAAAGTTTGGTTCACGAAATTTTTAAACTTATAGTTGCATGGTAAGTTATATTTATAAAGAGCTATGACACTACTTGCTACATCCTGTTCTCAGACATGTGTACAAAAGCAAAATGCAGAAAAGCATTTAACACACATCGTACTAAATATTTTCTACTATACTAATTGAACAAACTTCAGATTAAAAAAAATTATTAAAAAAGTGTGCATTCTTAAGTCTACATTTTTAAAGCCAAAGACAATAATGTTCTAATTTCCCTCTAATTGACATTGCAAAATTACGCACCGGCAATTCAGTTTTTCAGACACCGGAAATTTTGGATCTTGCAACAATAACAGTAACAAAATCTAAATTCAAACTTAGTTTATCTTTAACCTTCAAAGTGTCTGGAAGAGATAAATGACACAAACTGGCCATTGAATTAAATATCCTTTCACCCCGTTTTCCTTGACCTGTTTAATAACCCCAATTAATAATACCAAAGCTGAAAAAAATATTCGTTCTTGAGAAGAATGTAATGGAATACATGCGAATATTTTTGTGCTATTCTTAGAATCAGGCGAAGTCCAGATTAGATTATATAAGCATCGCACTACATTTTAAGAGAAAGATTTTTCATATATTATAAAAACTTTCCATGATCAGTTACCATTCGCTGATAGAGTTGCATCATGCGCAGCATTCTTGGTGATTAAAATCGCAAAAGATCAATGGGTTTAATCATTTTCAGAACAAGTTTAAAGAGAAAGTGTCTAACCATTGGAGCGAGAACAAACTTTCAAATAAATGCTTCAGAATTGAAAATCTGGATATATATTTTGCATATCCTTTACTTTTCTTTTAATATATATTTCCCAAACTCCTTCCAAAGTACCATTTCCTTTCTTTATAATCCATCCCAAAATTGTTAACTTTCAAGCGAGAAGAAAGATTCTAACGTCTGCTTTTCAAAATAAATCAGAACCGGCCGTAGAAGCGATTTATTTCGTCACTTTCTCAGCAAGTATCAAACCTCTAAATATTTTGCTTAAATGCATAAAAATTTTTAATTCATTATTGTTGCAACAAAGTAAAAATTTCGAATAAAAATTACATTTTTCCTTATTTACTTTCTGCTGCAGTATTAGATTAAAATGCATATCGAGTAGAAACATTCTGAAAGAAATTTTCGCTTAACTAATTGTTTAGTAGTAATGAAATAATTACTTCCATTTAGTTTTTAACAAAGTGATGAAAAAATTTTTCTAATTTAACACTTTTTTAATGCAAAACTTATCTTAAAAACATTCTCAATACCAAACTTGGCATTTATGCTATATATGTATATTTACATGCGTTCACCTGTTATTTTAACTAATGATACTGTTAATTTTGAAAACACGAGAGGATTTTCTGTTCTGACAAATTCGGCTGTGATAAACGTTTTTACTTTTCTGCGTCATCCATGCACAATTTTTGAGTTTCAAACATTTCTTCTAAAACAGGGGTTCTCAACCGGTGGTGCGAGTAGCACTGGTAGTACGCAAAGGAAAAATAGGTGGTACTCAAAGCAGCAATGTATTTTTAGCTATTTAATTTCAAAAATTACATCCCAACATCCTGATTGAGTTTTTTCACTAACACTCGTAAATTTATGCGACCTGAGCTTTATTCAAGGTCAAAGCCACTTACAAACTTCAGCAAAAGGCGAACAATCTGTGTGCAAAGCAGTTTTCCTGGTTCTTCCATGTTGTACATTTCACAAATATTCTTTCAGCCGTAGACATAACGAAATTTGCCGTAAATGATGTTTTTAAACGGAATGATAGAAATGCATGCTGTATTTAATAGGAAATAAAAATAAGTTCCTATAAAAAAGATAATAGTATCTCATTAATTCTCTTAAAGTTTATCGATTTATTAGAATGTCAGCACTTTACGTCGCCATATCTGGGCTCATATTGCTTCATTTTCAATGAGAATAACTTTTTACATCGGTGTGTGGTCTCTAACAGCAGGTACTTTATCTTCTTGTTGCTTTGTATTCGTCACTTTTCTACGCGATTTGAGAATATCGTCGTCTGTTTTTGATGAACTCGTAATATCTTGGGAATTTAAGTATTTGTGATTTTATTTTCAAATAATATTTTCAAAATGAAAAAATGGCTAGGATTGACTTAGCGGAAAAGTGATGATTCACAGGTGATGGATCCAAGATAATCTACTAAAAATACTGAAAAGAAAAATTGTTTCTCGAAAATATAATGAAAGTTATCATTTGGATTTACTTGCAATGGGAATAAAATGGCTCCTCAACCTCAATGTGTTGTTTGCGGTGAACTATTATCAAATCAAATTATGAAACCATCGTTTCTTAAAAGACATCTTGAATCTAAGCATGTCAACTAAAGGATAAATCTGATAAATGTTTTAAGAGGAAATTATTGGAGTTCAAAAATAGTAGACAAGTAATGAAAGGTATTGTTACTTCAAGTGAGAAAGCTTTAGAAGCCTGGTAAGCCTAAGAATTGCTAAGATTGAGCAGGATCACTAATGTTGGAGAAAAGCGTATATTACCAGTAGCTAAAGATATCGTTTTAGCAATATTCAACGAAAAAGCGGCTAATGAACTTAATAATACTCCGTCATCAAATGATGCAGTAAGTCGACGAATTCATGAAATGGCAAATTCCATAAAAGAGACGCTTATTCAAAAAATAAAACACAGTGAGTATTTCGCATTGCAATTGGATGAAAGTACTGATAGAACGAACTTTGTCAATTACACTGCTGGCCACCATACGTGCAACATCCTGAAGGAAGTATGCAAATAACATGAAATTTACAACATACATCAGCGGGGGCGAGATATGCAAATGATTAGAATTTCATTGCAGACGCACATCACGCGCGCCTGTGGCGCCACTTCAAATCGCTATTTAAGGCTTGAAGTTTTCGACAATTTCAAGTTCGGCAACTCTTTTTTCTTGTGGTTTATTTAAAAAAAACGGCCAATTATGCCTCGTAGTAAACAGCGATCATCGTTTGATCAAGTATCAGAGTTCGACAGAGGAAGGATAGTGGCCTACCGAGAGTGTGGATTATTTTTCAGGGAAATTGATAGTCGGGTTGGACGAAACCAAACAACTGTAATGCGGATATGTGACCGCTGGATGCAGGAGGGTACGACGGACCGACGTGTTCGATCGCATCCACCTCAGTGCACCACTTCATATGATGACAGGAACATTGTGCGCGCATGGCAGTGACGGATCGCTCAGTCACATCACGAACCATAGCATAGCACATTCAGTCTATAACGCTGCATCTGCGTGTACCGTTCGACGCCGTTTACAGCAGAGTGGTCTGTCCGCAAGACGTCCATTGCTTCGTCTACCCTTGACGCAGAACCACAAATGTCTCCGCCGCCAATGGTGCGATGAAAGAAGGATGCGGACGGCAAAATGGAATGAAATTTTCTTTACTGACGAGTCACGCTTCTGTCTGCAAAATCACAATGGTCGGATTCGGGTCTGGAGACACCGTGGAGAGAGGATGCTGAAAAGCTACCGCTACACTGGTCCTGCACCGGGTATTACGGTATGGGGCGGTATTGGATGTCACTCTCGCACTCCTCTAGTATGCATTGCCGGTACTTTAAACGGCCAGCGCTACATCTCCGAGGTGTTGGAGCCAGTTGTCCTTCCTTACCTTCAGTGCTTGCCCACAGCCATATTTTTTAAACAGGATAATGCGCGACCACACGTGGCACGCATTGTCCAAGAGCTCTTTGTCAATCGCCAGATTGAATTGCTTCCCTGACCTGCTCGCTGTCCGGATCTTTCACCGATAGAAAGATAGACCCATATCCTAAGCTGCCACACCAGATCAACTTTGGCAACGTGCGAAAGCTGCTTGGTCTGCTGTACCCCAAAAACACATCCAAAGTCTCTTTGAATCAATGCCGAGGCGTGTGGCAGCGGTGATTTCCAACAATGGCGGCTACTCTGGCTACTGATTCTGGAAGGAACCGCACTTCACAGAAGTCTACAAATTTAATCATTTGATACTTGGTCAACATGTTTTGTACTAAGTAAATTTTGTTGTGATATCTCTTGTCTTTCTTGGTGTTGCAATTTGGGTGACCAGCAGTGTATTAGTTTACATACGTTTCGAAGAAGATAAACGAACTGCTGGAGATTATTTTGTGAATCCCTTCAATAATTGAGCAACTGCAAGTGAAAT
Organism: Stegodyphus mimosarum; assembly: GCA_000611955.2. Classification (NCBI taxonomy): domain Eukaryota; kingdom Metazoa; phylum Arthropoda; class Arachnida; order Araneae; family Eresidae; genus Stegodyphus; species Stegodyphus mimosarum. Next base: position 744,654 of record KK118526.1, read on the forward strand.
TTCCAAAGTAATTGAAAATTTTATGTCTGAAAATGATATTCGTTGGAATAAGTGCATTGCCGTATGCAGTGACGGAGCTCGGGCTTTATTTAACATGAACCCATTCCAGAGTGATTACTCAAAGTTGCACCTGAAACTAAATTTACTCACTGCTCCATGCACCCTGAAGCTTTAGTATTCAAAACAATCTCCGAAAGGCTGAATATCATTTTAAATCAAGATGAGAAAATTGTTAATTTTATTAAAAGCGGAGCTTTAAATTCAAGAATATTTACGATTTTATGTCAAGAGATGGGCAATGAACATTTCGAAGTAGGTGGTGATCCAAAGGCAAGTTTTAAATCGTCTTTTTGAACTTCGATCAGAAATTCAAATTTTCCTCTGATTCAAAATTTGAAATGCAAAAATGTTTATTTAGTGAATTATGGTTGGCGCATTTAGCATATTTAGCTAATATTTTTGGAAAAGTTCAATGAATTAAACTTAGGATTACAAGGACAGATTGTTAATTTGTTTATCGTTAGAGATAAAATAAAGGCAATGATAAAATGCCTTCAACTAAAAATAAAAGAATTGGATAATAATATTTTAAGCATTTTGCTCTTTTAGAAAGTTTTCTAACCGAAAATAATTTGAAAATAAAAGAAGATTTGGCATCCGACATTTAAAATAATTGTTTTTCATTGATAAATAATTTCAACATGTATTTTCCTGAGGATTATGAAAAAGAAATTTGAATTGGAAATCCATTTTGTTCAAATATACCTAAAATTTTATCTCGTGAAACAATAAAGAGCAATTGATAAGAATTTACTGCAATCAAACTAACTGAAGATTTCAAAAATAACACCTTTGTTAAACTTCCAGCTTAATTGAAAAAAAGAATTTAGAAGCATTTCAAATAAAGCTATTAAATTTTTATTGCCTTTCTGCACAACCTATATGTGTGAACAAGGATTTTTTTTCTATGGTATATTTTAAAAATAAATACAGAACAAAATTGAATGTGAATTCCAATTTACGCTTAAAACTAAGTGAAATAAGAGCAGACAAAGAATTTGATTTCTCTTAAACAGGCTGAAATTTTGCACTAAATTTTAGAATTAAAGTATTATAACTTAAATTTTGACAATTAAAATAGTAACCAATTTTTAATCTAATAGTTTATGTACGCATTCATTTTATGTAATTCAAATAGCCAATAGGTTGTGCAAATGGCAAAATATTTTTTAGCCCAAAGAGCGTTAGCCCAAAAGGACTATTCATTTCAAAACGGCACTTTCGTCCATTCACTTTTTAAACTGTTGCCACCAAATATTATGGCCATGTATTAGATTTAAAGGAACTAAATGATAAAGAATCTGCGCATGAATGTTTCTCGCGTTGTGGAAAAGAAAACGGTACCTAAAGCCATCAAATTTTGAATAACGTAGTTTTTCAAGTGAACATGGCCACTCGGAAACTCGAATTTTGAATTTCGAATTTGTTTTACTACCTATTTTAAATTTTGCAAAACTTTAACGAATTTTTTATTAACAAACTCAACGATTTCAAAGGGAGCAATGGCAAATCTGTATGAAAAAAAATCATTTTAATCTCCAAGGCGCGAGACTACGTATCGGAAATTGTAAAGGTGTGCTGTTTACAAACATTTTGTGACATTGCTGTTAAATTGAATTTTATGTGTTTTAAGGGCGACGAACATGATATTTAATAAATAAAGGTAACACACCAAACTTTAAAAAAAGGACCTTTTGAGCGTAATATAAAATCTGAAAGTGTTCAAGTTTTCTTTCATTTCACTTTTCAAATTGTTATCACCAAATATTATCGCCCTGAAAAATCTGATAAACCTGAAAGCTTTCAGATTTTTTTTAATATTTCTATTCAGAAATTGAAAAATAATCATTGTAAAATGTAGTGGTAATACTAAATGCAGCGGTTTTTGTTTAGATGGTACACGTTAGCGAAAACGTTGAGAACCGCTGTTCTAAAATATAGCATGTAATCAAAACTGCAGTATTCAGAATGCCTGATACATTAAACTAGAATCGAGGACTGTGACAAATATTCAAAAATATTTAACAAAAATCATCATAAACGACTCGTATATACATACATATTGAAGATTATAAATGTCACACATATATACTGATTTATACATACAAATAATATTAAAGATTTTAACTCTATAGTTTTTCTTAGATAAAAGTTGCGCCACTAGGAACACCACACATCTTGGCTTGTATCTATGGGCTAATTATCCCACAAAATCAGTTTCGTAAAAAATTTTATCAGAACCAGAAAATCAAATTAAACTAGACATAAAATTAAATTAATAAAAAATTAGAACTTATTTGTATTTTACGATTACCAAAATTTTCATCCTTACCCTAATGGAATCTGGATCATTTTTGTTATCTAGTCTACAGGTCCAGTTGCGAGGCGGCTTCAGTAGTATTTTGAATGACTGAAAAGGGAAAAAACAAATTTAAAATAGGTTTCATTATTCTACTTTAAGCACCAAATATGCTTTTTGTTAATAATGCTGAAATATGAAATTTAAATTTCATAAACCTTTAAATAAAAGCAGATAGCTTCAAAGTTAAGATGAATTTAACCCTAAGTTTGTAACTTTACTCAGTTTAGGTAGCAAAACAAACAATAAAGCAGATTCAAAATATTTCATAAATTGCATATACCATTACTATAGTCTGCTAAACAGCCTCAGTTTAGACTGAAGTGCAAGTAATTTTACTTTGCTAGGTGAAAACCTAAATTTATGGGTAAGTTATGTATCTTTCGTGACTTAAGATTCATACTGACAATTTTGAAAAACATTTCGCGCTCGAGGACTTCTATTAACTTTTCGTGGTTGGGATCTACCAAAAACGAAACAGTAACATAAATATTAATGACGAAGTAAATTAATATTGCATTATATGCGTTTTAAATATAAATTTGCATTTGTAAATCAATTAAATTGCAGTCGTTACTTTAGATCAGATTGTCATTCTAATTAGACGATGGCTTTATAATATAAAAATCCATACAAAGATTTTTTTTTTTGTTAAATAGACAATGGTTTTGTACATTCTAATCCATGCACATATCTTTTACTAAATAGAATGCATTTAGAAAAAGATCGCTCAACATCGAAATTTATTGTCAACGATAACTATCATAACGACGAAAACTTCAGCGAATAATGATTCAGCAAATATATGGTCATTTGCGGAAGTTACCGTCGTTAGTTCAGGAAATCCAGCGAAATTTAAGGTAATTCGAAAACGCTGGCTTGGATTTTAAAAACAATTATTTCCCTTAAGACATTTTTTTTCAGAAATTCTGATGAAAAGTTGTATAAAATTTATTTAAGTATAAAAATAATTTAACAGTTTTATAAAGTAATTTAAGTGTTATCCTTTTGACCGGCAAACTGTTGACAAGCAACTCGATTTAGCTCCAATTATGGATAAACTTGACGTTACACATTCTACCTCCGTGCTTGGCACACTAGTGGCCGAGAAGTAAAGTCGCTAAACGGTGGTAGCTCCGTCTGGGGTTCGAATTCCGGAGAACAGACATGCTACATGCCGTTTTCGTTTTTTCCCACGCGTAACGTGGATACGAGCCAGTTTCCCTTAAAAGTCCTCCAAGAGGCTCTCTGTTCTTTGGCGAAAACCATCGTATGCGGCACAATAATAATTATATTAAAAAAAAAAGAGTCCTCTGCGCTTTCGTTTTATGATCCCCCCCCCCGATTGATTCTCAATAGCCCACATCTGTTTTCATGAACAAAGATAAATTAACTGTTATTATTAGAGCTATTAATTTCATTTCGGCATTTTGCGCTGAATCACAATAAACGGCTCATCACTTTTCAAATTGCTGCCACCAAATATTATCGCGCTGCATTACGTTTAAAGAAATTAAATAATAAAGAATCTGCATAATGTATACATGTTTCTCGCATCGTGATAAAACAACGGTAACTAGAGCCATCAAATTTTGAACAGCGTAATCTTTCACCGAATATGGGCATCTCGAAGCCCTAATTTGGAATTAGTTTTAGTATCGGTTTCTTATTTTGTAAACATTGTACGGGAGAAAAAAAAATTATCTCCAGCGCTAGAAACTGTGTATCGGAAATTCTAAATATATGGTCATTTTAAAATTGTTTTGCGATATTGCTGTTGAACTTAATTTTATGGTTTAAGTGCAAAGAACATGATATTTAACAAATAAACGTAACACAAAAAACATTAAAAAGAAAGGTCCCCTTGGGCGTAATGCAAAATCAGAAAGCTTTCTTTTCTCCTGTTTTATTTTTGCATTTTGGGGGGAAAAAAAGTAAATGAAATTGGACACCTGCCTTCTTCACGGAGCGGCAGGCAGTGGATTAGTTTCAAAGTTATAAATCCTACCACGAATAAAATGTGTACAATAATGGACACGATATGGTCACATGGATATGGCCGAAAAATCAGTAATAGATTACAACAATTACCCGAGGGAAGTTTATACTGAAGAAGTTCTAGATTGAGCTTCAGAAAAAATCGGAGGGTCTAATAAAATAATAGAAATCGACGAAAACCTTTTCACAAAATGCAAAAACGAAGCCGGTTGAATGCTGATTGTTTATTAAAAATGAGCTAGTTTCTTCTTTTTCACAGGAACAACTGGCGCTCAATTTTGGTTCGATTTCTGCCAGTTTTCATAGTTCAATGGCAGCCAACTTTCACGGTCGACGGGTCAATACGTTAAGTACCAAAAAATTATAAAATAGCAAGGAAAAAACTGATATTCACAAAATCTCGAAATATCTAAAATTCTGGAAAATAATCCAATGATTTGCGCTGAAATAAAATTATTGCTCTTGTTATAACAGCCTTTTCTTTAAAAAATATATTTTAAAAACATTTTTAACTGCTTGGAATTACGTAAATTTACATTTAACTTCTTTTGGTGCTTTTCATTTATCAATTTCATTAACCCCTTGACATATGAATAAAACTCAAGGTTATTGTGCTTACAAAATATGAATTAATTTACTCTTAAACTAATTTGCTCCAATCGAAGATTTTTAGATTTTTTTAAATGCAGAAAAGGTGGTCCATTTATCGGCAATTCCTTAAATATTTTCTGGCAGCTAAAGTTTTTGTGCCACCTTTCTAGACATACACTCTATAACAAAAAAATCGACGCACCAAGGAGACAAAAAATGGTGGGTAGGAAGATTACGTACAGAATAAAAAATGATCAAAATTTCAGAACAATTGAGTCATTTTTTCCAGAGTTACATAGTTACCAAGTGGCGAGCTCAATCAGGTGTTGACCCAAGTCCAGCCTGGATGCAAGCTGCCACAGGGCGTGGCATAGACTGATAAAGCTCTCGAATGGTCTCCTGTAGTAGTTCTTGCCAAATTTGCTCCAATTGTCGGGCTAGGTCATCAATATTCCCTGGTAGAGGCAATCGCCTACGCATCATATCCCAGACATGCTCGATGAGAGAGAGTTCTGGCTGGCCAAGGAAATCTTTGACAAGCTGTAAGACAGATCATAGCAAAACGTGTCGTATGTGGTCTGACATTATCTTGCTGAAAAATAAGGCCAGGGTACTGCAAAAGAAACTAGCAAAACAGTTCTCAGAATGTCGTTGATGTACCACTATGCCGTAAGTGTGCCTCTAATGACGACCAGAGGGGTCCAAATATCAAGGGAAATGGCACCCCAGACCATAAATCCTGATTGAGAGCCTGTGTGGCGTGCAATAATGAAAGCAGGATCGGCACGCTGCTCTAGGAATCTCCAGACATGTCTTCGATGATCGTCAAGACACAGTTGGAAGCGGGATTCGTCGCTAAAGACTATACGTCTTCAGTTAGCGTCATTTAAAGTTAGCATCCTGATCGAGACAAGCACCATTGTAATCTGACTCGACAGTGTGCAGGCGTTGAGTGGCAGGGGGCGTAACGGTCGGTACGAGCGTAGATTTCGCTCTAAGCCGTCTGTGAATGGCATGGTGAACACTCATGTGCAGGTCGCACGTCTGATGGCGATGAATCAGGCGATGTGACAGCTGATCTGACAATCACTCTGTCCTCCTGACCTGTTGTGGCCCTACATCGACCGAAGCTGAAATCATGAAGCTGAAATCTGCCATTGTCCACCCATTCATCTTCTAATCGCACATCGCTTCGACTCATATGACGAGCGTTTCTCCGATTTGCCCAAGTTGCCTCTTTCAATCCAATGATCTTTCAATTTTTCGACCTCTTTCAATTTCTGCCAGTTTCTCGTAATGAGCTCGAATCCTGTAGCGAGGCATTTTTTCAGTCGTTGAAAGGTATCCTAAATCGCAGTGCAACAGACATTTTTGGCAACAATTCAAGAAAAGCTCCTTATATACATCTGCTGGATGCGCAGTTCCGATGCACTGAACTCGCACTATTCATTCATTGGACACCAAATTCAAATGGACACCAAATTGGTCAAAACATTTATTCATACGAAATTTCAAAACAGTCGGATGATTCCTTCTTGGTGTATCGATGTTTTTGTTGCAGAGTGTATATTACTTGAGATATGTACACACCCTTCTTTCGTTGATTTCGAGTTAATTTCATTCAGATTATAGAAAGTTTTAATACATATTTTTCTCTATTTTCATTGTAAAAATAAGTTTCGTTCACAAAATTTCATTAAAAAAGAGTAATGAGAAAATTAATGTTTATCGAGAAGCTTATAATCAATATTTCTAGTTAAGGTTTTAGAATTTCAAATGTTTGTCAGTTTGGTTTAGTTGATTATGGCAAAGCACACTAGGACTATCTGCCTAAAGGTAGGGATGCCTTTACAGAGGTTTTTTTTTTAAAGAAACTGACTTACACGCTATAACATGGGGAAAAAAACGAAAACGCCCATGCAGCCAGCCCGTTTGCTATTTTTTATTCATCTTATTACAGACTGTTAATTCAACATATATATTGGATATGCTTTTCGTCATAACACTACTTAAGATGTTAACACGCTAAACTGAAAGTACCATATATTATGGTTTCGAATAATGTTTAAGTACTGATAGCTTGAATTTAGCTAACAGATGTCATGTTATATTTTTGACATCCTTTAATATTTATACTTGACTGCTCTCAAGTTCTCCAGCGTAACGAGGCATCGTAAATTACCTGACAACACATGTTGAGTTGCAGATTCTTAGGATTCTGATCATTAAGCCGAATCTGATAATACAGGTCGAGGTTCCTTCATGCCGTAGCTCAAAATTAGATGTTAGTTCAAATAGAATTTTCTACCACAAGTAATCAGTTTTAACTTTTGGTTTTACGACAAGTTACTGCATGCAATGCAAAATTGGGTAAAATTATCGCTATAACTGTATTTATTTGCAATATTTATGCCCTTTTCTTTAACCACAGTTTTGCGTGATTTATGCAATTTGAAAGAAAAGTTGCGTGCTTATAAAAGATGGACAAATTTCATGAAGTTTTAAACACTTTTTATGTAGTTATTTATTTAAAGAGGTAAACCCCAAGGTTAAGTGTTTCATTTTCCACAGTAGCGAAAATGATATTCAAATATCAATACATTAGTGTGTTGATTCATACATCAAATTTTTAAATTAATAAATGAGTTACAGTGAGTGTAGAAATTATTCGTACAAGAGTGGTTTCGCGAAAGAAACTATTGTTTTGATGTGTTAATTCTATTGAAATTTTTTCAAAAGGCAATAACTATTAAAATTGGGGATTTATTGGCGCGTTAAAAGTATTTGTACATTCAAACAAATGTAAAATTTTAGTAACATTTTCTAATTCGTTTACTCAGTTTTTCGTTAATAACTAACGTCATTTCTGTAGCGAGTTATTAAAAAATGACCGGTTATAACTTAAAATGTGATAATAAAGGTGAAATGTTAATAAAATGTGATGAAATTCTAATGTGTGTTTAAAGGTAACGAAACGAGTGTTTCCGAAAAAGAGAATTAATTTTAAAGCTTCGTAAAGGCTGTAAATCGTACAATGAAATTTCAATTTTAGTCGGTAGACCACGTTCAACTGTGCAATTGATTTTTCAAATGTTTATTATTTCTAGAACAGTGCAAAATAGTGCTCGTTCAAGATGACCATATCTACTTGCATCCCTTGAACAATTTCTGGCACGTTCGTTGAAAAAAGATCTTAAAGGAAGTGCTCCTAAGCTTACAATGGAATTGAAGAACATGGGAAAAGCAGTATCCGTAAGTACATAAGGGTTTCATGGCCATGTTGCGAGATGACAATTCCCTGTGAGTGAGAGCAATCGGAAGTTACGATTATCATTCGCCAAAAATTACTTGAATGAACGCCCAGAGTTCTGAAATAACATTTTTTCAGGTCAAAGTGAATTCAATATTTTTGTATCAGACGAGAGGCGAACGGTGTGAAATAAATGCATTCAAGGCGTTTACTACCAACAAGGAAACATGGCGGTACAGACATGTTGGTTTGGGTTTGTATGTGTGCTTCCGGGTTCGATTATTTAGTCATCATGAATGGCATTAAGAACCATCTGTTATACATTGATATTCTAAAACAATAATTTACGGTCTAGTAAAAATGGATTTAGATGCTGAATATCTTAATAAAATATCTTAATAATAAGGTACCGAGGCATAATCCATTATGAGATTCTCGAAAAAAAGTCAAACCATAAAACTTGTCAGCAATTCGATCAAGCAAACCAAAATTTAATGGAATATTCAGTCCTTATTAAGAAAAAAAGGTGTCATTTCCTACAGCATGACAGCGCAACAGAGTTTGGATAAAATCAGATTTGGGATGGGAGACATTACTTGAAGCACATCACCTCGCACTCAACCACTTATTCGGGTGGCTGAAACATTTTTCGAGTGGAAACGAATTTCAAAATGCGGAAGCGTCAAAAATTAAATTTTCTTCTTCTAATCAAAAAATATCTTTATTCTACAAATCCGGATTTGAAGATTTGCCTACTTGGTGTCAAACGTTCATTGAAAATGAGAATAATTACGCCACTGATTTAAAATAAAAATATACTGTAAAACCGTTTTGAATTGATAAAAAAGAATACTTTTACTTTCCGGTTCCCTTAGCTTTGTAGGTTTGTTTTTCCTTCGTTTTGTTGGTTTAGAGTCTTTATTTTTTTTTTTAACAACTGCAGCAGAAATTAATGAAAAGACTATGCATAACAGCATCATTACCAAATGTTTGGCAATGGAAGCTTCTGTAGAAAGAAAATGAAGGTGACCTAATGAACGACGCCTGTTGCAATCGAATATATGCACTGTAGCGTTTTGCGCCATCTCTAGCAGAATAAGAATGTGGGTCGACTACGTTATCAGAATCCAAGTTGATAAGGAATCTGATATATGCGAAGCTAAACCTCCTGTGGCTTAAGTAACTTCAAACAGCAATGGGGCTAAACTTCCAACCGTGAATATGTAATCAGCTTGAAAAAATATTACAGAAACTACAAAATAATTAGCAGTTTTATAACACTAAGACATTTTTGAAAATACAGAGTTTAAAGTAACAGAAATATACGTTATGTATGCACCTGCGTATGTATATTGTATATTTGTGCGTGTATGTATACACCCAAATACATACTTACATGCATACATATATATGTATACCTGTTTATATATATATACACAATGTAAATGTGTGTGCATGTATATATACGCACATTTCTGAATCCAGTCCTAATAACAGAAGAGTATAGAAAAACTGTAGTAATTACATAATCAGAACACTGAAAATTCGAAACAACAATTTGAAAAATGACTGTTCAGGTATATTTTTAAAAGCAGCTAAGAATATGAGCAGAACATTGTTATCAATCTTTTATAGACCTTAATAGATACGATTCACCGTTCTTAATGCTTGAAAGTTTAAATCCTGCTGCGAAATTTATAGTCAAGCTATTTGACGATATCTAAGCACAACAGAGAGCAATGCATTTTAAAATTGGCAAATATCCCTCATATAGCACAAGCTCTTGAATTGTGACATTCCTCTAACAACAGAGTACACCAAAGTAAAAAACGTTTAAGCCCTTTCAGTAATGCAGCGGATTAAATGGTGAAAATACGAACTTATTTCCCTTAGAAAGGACTTAATGAAGGTATCCCTCCCATTAAAGCAGATAATCCTCGAGTTTGTCACAGTTTAAATAATCCAATCCAAGCCACTAAACGTAGTTCGGTCAATTCCTACTTATTCAAATTTGACCGAGTATATTTCTGTTCATATGCAACATGAATCAGATTTCCGTAGACATTCTGAGAATGTATTTCTTATGAAAATCGTACGTGCTAAAATAGACGAGAATATGCCTTCGTACCCTTTGTATACGGGCGTTGCATGCTTTAAGATGAATTACTTTGGGTCATGAAAAATTAACGTTATATGTTACGCTTTTTAATACACTCTTACAGTTTAATTCCAGTTTTGCATGCAGTCTTGAGTTGCCCATTTTCAGTTGCACGAAATATTTCAAATGCGTTTTCAACGAAAGGTCGTTGCTGGAATTCAAAATCACGTTTGCATTTAAAAACAATCATCACGAAACCTTGATGTGGCTAAGCTGTAAACGTGACAATAAAAAAAATTGTTCAATCATTTTGTCACTTGTAATCTCTGAAACAGATTGTTGCTTTTTCAAGTCACGTTGGGTGGACATGAGGGAACTGTCAGTAATCATCTATGTTCAAAATGACAAACTGAACGTTGTCTTTAAGGGGTTAAACAACTGTTGTGAAATTTTTTCTTCTTTCTTTGACTGCTATTATTTTGTCTCGAAGTTTCTTCACAAGAAAGGGGATGTAAACGCCTGAAGGTAATCAACAATATCGAAATCATGGTCATAGCGATAGCTGAAAATACCGGTTTCAATCAAGGATAGAAGTCTTCAAATAGATCATATGTAGCGTCATTGTCGAAATCATGTATCTATCTAATTTCCGAATATCTTAGAAGCTTTCAAACAATTTTCAAGAGTTTTACCCTGATGGGTATTATTAATAGAGGGAATATAATTTAAAATATAGGAAAATTTATTATCCGGCATGAATAAATTTTTTCGGCGAATTTAAAGGTATTGTAAGGAAAAAAAAAGAGTTTTCGAAAAATATTTCGACTTCAAATTTAATGTGAGAAACAACTAGACGGATACATCATATTCTGTCATAATTAATGAGGAAATAAACCAGCGTTATGACCCATTCTCATTATACTGAAATTGGAATGTTTCGTAATGAAAACCTCGAATAATGACATAATATTAGAAAAACACTGACGCATTTAATAATGAACTAAGCATATTTAAAAAATTCCGAAGTTTTTAGCCTTCATTTTGTTTTTTTGCATTTTGTAAGTTTCTTCATCAGACCCAATCGTACATTTTGAAAAGAATCAAATTTTTCATAAAGGTTAGATTGATTGAAAACAGTCCTGTTTTGCTACTAGAAAGTTACTACAAAAATCGCTACTGTATTGCTTTTCCTAAATCACTGATTGTGATTTTAATCACATGTAATAGAAGAAAAGCATCCCAAATCAGGCATATCAAGCAGCATTGTATCAGCTGAATATTCATATTCACATAAGAAAATTTTATGCTAAGACTATGCCAATTTCATTAGAGGGCCAACTTGTGTATATTTTTGAGATCCGGCCACTAATATAATTTGAAATTGCGTTAAAGGCAAAAGTTTAGTTTGTTAAGCTAAATTTCACACGTTTTCTAAGGGTTTTTTGGAGAAAAGGCGGCTAGTCTTCTGGAACAGAATAAAGATTTAAAACAAATTTTGCAGAACAGGTTTGTTTAGTAAAGATTTAATCACAAACATACGAACAACCTATTGGCTTTTCAGTCGCATCAGAGCAGAAACTCAACAAAAAAAAGCAAGAAGTATATAGAATTATGTATGTAGAATCAGAAGATAATGCCAGGAGAGAAATGTGACTCGTCGTACTAGATTGGAAGAATGACATAAACGTAATAACGCACAAATCGACAAAACTTTCCACATGTAGAATCGGTTCTATAATTCACACATGACGTTTCCTTCGATGAGTATGTAAAACAGTTAATTCTCCAATATTAAGATAACTTCCAATTCACTCATTGAGGCAGATCTCCAATAGTCGTTTCTGGAGGAAGCTTACCATTAACAACGAGCTATAGTTACGAATGATTTTACAAAGGAGTGGGGGCAAATAGTATTCATCTCGATTTTGTCTCTGCTAGATGTCTAGGAGATGTCTCCTAATCCCCTTTTAGAGTCTAAAGGCGATCTGGCTGACCTCTGTTATTACTGAACGCTCGTCACCCCGAGAGTCATACTTTGAGATGTCGTCAGTAGTCAGTTTCATCTTATGTAACTGGTAAAATGATAGCACCCTGATGTAATGGTGAATTTCTTCATCCATTTGCATTACTGTACGTTCCGGACATAAGAAATGGCATTTTCTAGCAGTACAAAATCTTGCCATGCACAACTAACGTCATATATATATCCTTTCCGGGATATGATTCATTTTCTACCATGATCTTCCTCCAACATTTGCCAATCGAGAACTTATAGGATATGATTTAGGTTCATATGAATGTTCTTAACGTCTTCGTAAAAGAGACGAACTGAAGGCTTTGTTTAATGCTATATCAGCCTAGGGCACATTTCGAGGGGTTTCCGAATCCATCGCTAGTCTAGTTAATAATAGTAAACGTCATTTCCCTCAGTTTCTTACTGATTACCCTATAAATTCCGTCACTGCAGCATACAGCTGCTTAATATTAAAATAGCAGTTTTAAAATCTTTCTTCAGGTGTATGTCAAATTTCGTCTTCTCCCTACAGATCTTTTCAAGGGTATTAAATTTCTATTCAATTGGAAACTATAACAGATTTTTACATTTTTAAACAAAAGAATGAAGAGTATAACAGAATAAATCAGACCAGGAAAAGGAGGTTAGCTTTCCACGGAACATTTCTAGTATTACTGCTCTAATTGGCCTGCTTAAATACAAAAGAACTTACCTCAATAAGTAAGTATAAATTCGTCAGTACCAGCACAGCATTGTACAAGAACATGGGGTATCTCATGTCATACGGCTTTTTGTCCATCATCCATGCTGGACCAATTTTTTTGACGAATAATACATATAAGAAAACAAGTGTGAATGTTGGAAGGGGTCCTTCCATTAGAAACCATTTCGTTACACGAGGATCTGAAAGAAATGATCAGATATATTAGTCAAAAGATAAACACTTGTAATTCTCAGGTTTATCTGTATTAATTAAACAGAAGCATTTAGCACACTTCTTGCAAAGCTAAAATAAAATTTTCGGTTCTTTCATTCAAACATGCCTATCAAAAGCTCACGGTAAGATTTTGACATAAAATTCAACGAACTGTATGTTTTTGCGCATTCCAAACGCGGTTAAACCATCAACGTAAGTTATCAGTTATGAAATGCAAATTAACCCAGAGTTAAAAATCTTAGATATAGTACCTGATTAGAATTAAGAGTTGTTACTTGATATTTAAAAACAGTGACGAGTTTGAGAGTTATTTTTGCCGGCTAAAAATATTTTTTAGTATTTTAAACTTCTAATGAGTATCAATTTTGACAAGGCTAAACGAATAATGAAAGAAAGAGAGTTCTGTATCTTATACAGAAAAGAAAACGGTTCAGTTTAATAGCACCTTTTCTTCCTTAAAATTCTTCTTGAATAAAGATGCTACAGATTCACTACATTAGATTGAATAAATATTAGGCATGAATAGAGTGGTTAATTTGTTTATATACGGGATGTTTATTGCTATTATAGATCGAGGAAATGAAAAAATTCAAATTTTCCATATGATTAACGTAGTTAAAACCAGTCAAAACGTTAAATTTGTTAAATAACTTCTGCTCATGGATTATTTTCTAAAGTTTGGGATAATAATTCGACTTAATTGAAATAGAGGTTGTCAAAATATTACTCTTAGCAACATTACTTCAAAGATCTACGATTTGATTTTCAAATGCCTAATCCACAGATAATCTGCCTACCAAAATATTAAAATTTCAGAAAATTCATTCTTAGTTTCCACTTATTTCGCTTTTCAAAATTCATGTTAAAAATTATGACGAATTTTTCGAATTTACAGTTACTACCTTCATTTTAGAGACCATTAGAACCAAAGTGATTTTTAAAGTGATGTTTAAGCAATATTAGCAAAGCGATATTAAATTGGTATAACTAAACACTTATTTTCACAGTGGTTAGGAAAATATTCAAAATGTCTATTGAAATTAAACTGATTGATAACTAAGTTACCCAAGTGTAATAATAAATGTTGTGATTTTCAACACCAAATTTGTTAATTAATTTTCTTATAACTAAACCAAAGGCAAGTGCAGAGAAAAGCAAATGTTACATTTTTCTTAATTTTAATATTGATCACGCACACGGCTCAAACTTATACAACAAAACTTTAAATATTGAAAGAATTTACCAAAAGATTTGCTACTTATTTAGTTTACAGTATGCAAAAATAAACAGCTATGAACATACCTCCATTAGCCATGTAATCATCATAAACATCTGTCACAGATTTTATAAGTGTCGTCATTTTGGACTGCAATAATTCCCGGCGACTAGAATAGTTAGGACTCCAACAGAAAAGAGTTTTCTGAAAAAGAGTTAGGTTCAACCTGTGAGCCCTATAAAAAAGAAATAATAAGGTATATAATAAAACGAATATTAACATACATTTTAAGTCTTAGACATCAAATAAGACTTTTGCTATTGTTAGCATATTTTTTCGTTTTCAGAGTGTTTAAGTCAAACTTCTATTTGTACATTTACATTTTTTTAAGATCAGGAATATTCTGTTGTATTTTAAAATGTTAACTTCCGTAAATAAAATTTATTTTAAAAAATTTGATATATTCATATCGTAATTTAGGTGAATTCCTTATTTAATTTTTTTCAACTTTTAAAACGAAACTAACGTTCCTTCAATTTAAATAGCAGTAATTTCACAGCGATTTCAGAAGTTGCCGCCCTGACCTATATTAGAGATAGTAATTCCTAAGAAACTTCTAAGAATGACATTTGAAACAGTTGTACATAAGCAGATAAAAATAACAGTTAAATGAGCAGCCTAAATTATTTATACGGATAGCAAAAATAAATTTCAGCTAGTTCGTTTAAATGGCTTATCTACTTTCAATGCACTACATTCAAACCCACTTTTCAAAATATAAGTAAAAATTCGCATTTTTAGTTCCTACTGGTATATAACAAGATAAAAAAAAATAAAATAAAAGCGAGAATAAAAAGCGCCTAGTAAATTAGTACAGTATCTGAAATTTGCAACCGAAAAGTTTATTTACTTAGTACTATCTCAAATTACTTCTTTCAACTTTGTGACAATTTCGAAGAAAGAACTTAGAAGTACTAAAGCTTAAATAAATTTTGAAATAAATCGTTAATAACTATGCACTTTTATATACCTTTTCAATATATTGATACATAATCGATTTCCATATTTACACAACTTAAGATAAACCAAAAGAACTATATTAACTTACTGAATACGTTTGTGGTGTCTTATCCCTCACAACAGTTTATTCGAAAATGTTTCACATTTCAAGGGAGCAGAATAATCTGCAGTCAGTTTTCAACAGGGAGAAGAAACTAGGAGTAACTTCATTTAGCCACGGATTGGAAAAACTACTTACGTCAAAGAGTACAGAAAATTCAAGATACTGGGGAATTTCTCGAACAGATAAATTGCTCACCAAGAGAGAAAAGGAACAACGTGAAAGTGTTGAAAAACCGCACGAGATAAACCAGTTCGGGGTCCCGGGGACATTGCTGGTACAGGCCGTGAATTTTTAATTTGACATTGCAATTTCTACCCCCAGGGAAGGTCGAGAAGAATGATTAGATATGGTAAATAAATCGGAAAGCAAGACTTATGAAGCAGAAGGACAATAAGGTTGAAAATGATGGACGAGGTTAAATTCTAAAAATTACTAATTTGTTGGAAACAGCACGTGTTATAAAACCCGGTCTATGTCGCCTTGATTCAGAAAAATAATACATGTACAGTTATTTTAATAGATCGTCAATAACGCCCACTTCAATCTGATTCTCGTATTGCTCGCAATTTTAGCCGTTTGTTACGTCAGTCAGGCATAAAAAGCCTGCTAAATTTTATTGGAGTTAGTCAAAAGCCAGTGGAATTTCAAATTATTTCTTGACCCTGTTGGAATTTTTTTCGGGAGGTAGGGGGAATGCATTACTAATATTCTGCGACCAAAAGCTGCTTTAAATCTATACTATACAATAGTCTACGTAGAAAATCACACCCATAATCATTGAATGCAAGCAAAAAAAATGATTTTATGTAAAACACCTTAGTATCTGGTGTATTGAAATGGCCCATTATTCATGGGTACAATTCTCTAAAAAATGTGATCGTACTGCACTCAGAACTCTCTTTTTTCATGCAAAAAGTGTTTGTTGAAATGGGTTCAAGGGCTCCAGGCTATTCAAATAGCTCCAACAAAAATATTTTATATAAAAATATCGTTTGCAGACAATATATTCTTTTTACATGTTTGCATTTCTTAAACGAGTAAAGCTAAGTTATATCGGGGGAATTTTCCATTCTTAAAATTTAAATTTCGTAACCTTTATGGCATATTATGAAAGTTGAGTCTTGTCATCTGCCAGCTGATAAATTATCGACTCTAGAGTCGCTTTTGGATAGGTGTCACAAATAAGCCATGAAATAAAAATTGACAATTTTTTTATATTTTTCGGCAATTTGCGCAACATAAAGAATCATCTTTTCTTAAGAAACTACAAATAACATGGACTTTCCTACTTAAGTATACTTCAGAAAGAAATGAAATGCTGCGTAATAAATCATTGCGAATAAAATAATCTTAATTACCTGAGATTCAGTTTGCTTTGATTTTATTTAATTTTTATATAGTTATATATACATTTGATTCATTACTTACACATTTATAGTTCCTTTATTACTTACGTATAGTTTACACATAATTTATTTCGGCATTTTACTTAATTTTAATCACTCCATCTATTTTATTACTATAATGATTTCAGCTCACTATGCACAATCACCATCTGTATAGGAGCACGATTATTTTAATTTTATAAATAAAGCTATGCCCATAAAAATTTATACCTTTTCGAAACACTTCATTAATGCGCGTAATAACAATTTTTCTTTTGATTTTCATTAGATACCTTCTCATTAATTTCAGAAGCACTGAAAAATATCAAATTCCCTTCAGACTTCATTTGAACTACAATAAAATACTTTTAGATTACCACTGATAAATCTCAAAATACATCAGTATTAAAGTATTCTTTACATAGCTAACATATAATTATTTTAAAAGGTTTTGATTTGTTTTGATTATGTAAGAGCACGCTATCTGCTTAAGCAGAGGAACATCTTCGTAAGAACTTTTTAAGGGAAATTCGAAAAGTGCACGGGGAAGTTTAAACATGGGAGAAACGACAAAATTCGCATCCACCAGTGACCCAGTGGTGAAAGACTAGAATGCCAGTAGTTCGTTCTGGGTTCGAAACCGGGAGAATAGGTTAACAGCGTTGTCGTTTTTCCGATGTGTCGCGTGAATACCAGGCAGTTTTCCTTATTTAAGGAAGTCCTTCTCAAAGGCATCCTCTTAGGCAGATCGCTCTTGGGTACTTCTCCTTGCCATATTCAAATAATCTAATAATTAAAACTCCCAGGCAGCCAGGTTGCTCGCCTGTATTTAACCCGGAGCGAAATGTTAATGTTCCGTGGTTTTACCCCTTTATCGTTAGTGAGCCAACTGATTAGATGTAAAACAATGGTTACTCGAGAGATGAGTATAAAGACAATTATCGTCAGGAAAGAAGCCAAATCAAACTGCAAACGTCTAACGCTGAGGAAATACAACGAAGCAGAAAAGCGCCAAGAACTGAAAGTACCTAAAATCAATAAACATACTAGAAAAACACTAATATAAATAAATAAAAAACGAAGTAAATACATGCATGTTTCTCTGACTATATGTATCTAAATTCAGATTAGTGGCTATCTGGATGCACACATATTTATATGCCCGATTGGACATATGATGCTTGAAAAAACATTGTATTGTTTTTAGACACATTGCTTGTGTAATAGATTCATGCAACACACTGATATATCCAGCAGTGTTATAATAGAGGAGTATTTGGAAACATGCATTCATTTCTAAAAGAAATGAAAAAACTGATTTACTGATGTTTGAAACAATGTATTTTCCCTCATTTCCTCCTTAAAAGCAAGGAAAATTATCATTTTATAAGTTATTTCATACAAACAGCCTACATTTATACAGATAAAGGTTGTAAAAGGAGCCTCGGGAAACCAAGGACAATTTTCTAATTGTTTCTTATTTAATTATTCACTAGTCAGGAAAAAATAGCCCGTATTTAAATCGACTGTCACAAAGGCGTTTTTCTTCCAGTGAGATCTAAAGCCCAATTTCCTTTCGTACAATTTTTCCTGTTCGCAAAACAGTGCAAGAAACTTTCCATGTTATTTATCAATGATTCTCTGTATGACAGGTTGTGTAATTGTTGATCAACGCTTAAAATCTAAAGAAAATTCAACACCAGAATGGTTTTAATTTTGGATAACTGTATCATGTATTTCGAGATAATCTGACAGATCTCAAGAGAAAGCAATATTTATCTTCAGGTGTTGCTAGTTCTAAAATTAAAGTTTACAAGCTTTTCTTGTATAATTAATTATACAGCTACAAAAAACTTAACTAATATTACGCAACAATATGTCTTGCATAATGAAAGAACTAACTTATAATTTTAGATTAGGTGAGATTACTGGAGTATGAAAAAGCATATAAAGGCTGTGTCTGAGGGTAGAGGTGTCTTCGTGGACGACGTTTTAAACGAAACTGGCCTGCATTAACACTGCATATGAAGGAATCTATGAAACCTTGCCAAGCAAGTAAACCGTTTGCCAGGATTTGAGCACGGATCAAACTACCAGTTTTTTTACACTCCTACCGTTTGGCCACTGGTGGGCCTGTGATTAAGTTACGTGTTCTTGAAAGTGATAGGCTACGCTTTTTTTGAAAAATCACTATTTTTTATTTTATTACCCTTTTCTTTACAACACAGATTCAGGCCATATGCGATGAATGGAATGGGTAACTTAATTACATTTATTTCGACGCTATGAATGTCTATATTGGTTAAGAAAACTGAATTTTTTTTTTGTGTGTGTGTATGGACCAGGCAAAATTCCAATGTAGAGCCTATATCCTATATAAATAAGAAAGTGAAAAGCAGTTTTTCAAATTGTACTAAGAGCAAGCACTTCAGGAATCAAAACAACGGCAAATTGTATGCATTTTAATATAGGGCGTCTATAAATTTTCCTCATCCCTAAACTTCTATATAAGCCCAGTGTTGGATAGAGAAATTTAAGGCTTCCATACGGAATCTCGTGAAATTTGGTGAATGGACAATCCTTCAGTGAGACAAGTTTTATCAAACAATCTTAATATGTTCTAATTTGTTTTCCCAATTAAACTTTAAAACTAAAGTAGCTTAATGGGATTTTCGAACAGCACGGAACGCAGTCACTATAGGAAGCTTATCTTCGGAGACCCTCCGCTTTTAGATGAAGTTGCAAGAGACAGCCTAATCAAGGACGGATTTGGAGGAGTTTCAATGCTCATGGCAATTCCATTTTCAGACTGCAGATACACCTCTTTATTTGTTCTTGTAAGGTAAGTTACGAACAAAATTTTACATAGTGTAGATAATAAGCATTATAAACCTAATCAGGTAATATATTATTTCAGAATAAATTATGGTATATAACTGACATTGGAATATTGGATAGAAACAAAAGGCTCAAATATTGAATTTAGTAACTACATAATAAACATTCTACATTATCGTAACAGTATACATGAACTTTCTTTCTATTGCTTATACTTTTTCCGCAATTAATACAGTTGCTAGTTCAGTGCTTCATCCTAATAAAGCTACTGAAATAAAGTTGTCTCAACTAATCGAGATCACCGACAGCTCTCTCCATGCTCAAAGCAATAGATTTTGTAATTTCAAAAGGAAAATTGACCTTGAGTAAACATGGTCACCAGACACGCGTGTTTACCTTCATAAACATCACTATTGGCACGCACGTGGGATTCAAACGTGAATTTAAACACTTCTTTTAATAACAGCAAGTAAACAACTCAAAAAATGTTTCGTCTAGTAATTGAAACTTTCGAAAACTATACCTTCCATTTACGGGAAATCAATAAACGCATTTCTTATATCAGTTGCCCTAAGAGTGATTAAATAGATAGGATTGTTACAAACTCATTTCAATTAAACTCTGTGTTACTTGGAAAATCCAGTATGTTGCGTAAGAATTTTGGTTTTTCCCATTTGCAGGATGTCCGATATCATTGCTTATTTTGAATTGATTAACTTTTTTATTAAAAAATAAATAGTTATTTAGATTTCGTTTTCAAACTGCACTAGCATTTTTGAGACATTTCTTAAACTGATACATTTGTTACCAGAGCATGTTAACAGGGTCCAAGAACATGAGCATATCAATAAAGGTGTTTCCAGTCTATTCATACTGTATGGTTTTCTTAGCTGTACCTTCTGTGTATCCGGCCCCCTTCAGAAAAATGTCGCAAATCAGAACTAGACTGCAGGGTGGGGGAGCATTTGTATGTTCCAAATCTACCATTCTCTCAGCCTGAGTCTGCGAAGAAGTCAGTCACTGACATCATTTACAAAACATTGAGGTTCATTCTCATTTTGTAAATGGCATTCATAATTAATTGCATCATTCAAATCGATGAACCGATAAACGTGGCACACACGAACAGTTTACCTACATGCAAAACTAATTTGCCGCTTATTTCCGTCTGGATGTAAATTTAAGAAAACTAAATAACGCGGATAACTTCGAAACAATAGTTACAATTAGCTTCCAAGCTTTTGCAGTCAACAGCAGAAAAAGTCAATTTGTTTAACCCTTTAATGCAACAATAAAAATTCAAAAAACTATCTTTTTTTAGCAATTTATTTTAACTCAAACTGCTGTGATTATTTTCTGTTACATTTGGAAAAAAATTTCTTAAAAGTATTTATTCAGGTACGGGGAAATAGCTTAGTCTTTTGTTGGGCGTAAGTTAACTCTTGAGTTCGTTAAGGAGTTAAGGGAATGCAGCTGGAATACTGGAACTTAATGGTTTCTCTTGACTCAAAACTATCAAAACCTCAGGAAAGACAGCAAATGAAAACTTCTAATTTGGATAATTTGCTTAATAAAAAAAATTTAAAACATTGATGCAAACTTAATGTACAACGCAATATGCGCGAAAGCATCTCAAATGAGCGATCATTCGAGGTCCCCTTCTCAAACGAGATTTGCCAGAACTACAAAACTTGGAGTAACTTAGCACTCATGCAAAATATTCCACTGCTCAAAATACCATCGTAGAGTAGTTTATGAGCGAAATTGGATCTATTTACTGTATAGTTAAGTAAATCTAATATATCGTGCATCTTGTCTAGTCTATTGCTGAGTATGTAACAATGGTTAAACAACTACATTTTCCATAATTTTATCACCTTGAACAACAGTCAGCCATATCTTAAATTAAAATGTGATTAATGGTAATTTTGGAGGAATTATTTAACAATGGCAAAACACAGTACAAGTATTTGTTTAAACTGTGAGATGCCTTCGTGGAAGCTTTCCAATTAAAATGGACAGTTTTTACTTCACTCGTTGGCAATGGCAATGCGCAAAACACGACTAACTCATCACGTCAGGTTCAATCGGAGACTCTGTACGTATAGGGTATTCAAGTAAAAAATAGGGGAAAAGGACAACATAGATATCCAAAATCAATGTGTTTATTGCATTGTAAGTTACATAGTTGAAAGCCAAACAACCGCGATAGTGGTTAGCGACACTGACTGCCGTTCCGAAGGGCCCGAGTTCGAATCCCGGAGAAGGCATGGATATTGCGAATTCTTTGCGGCATGGAGTCACTCTAAATATGCGAAGAGCCGAAACATACCATCGGCAGGTTGGTGATAGGAGAAGAGTGGTGGGAAACCCTCGGACCCGTCGCCCGCCCGGAGTGCTCGCCATCAAACTCGGGCGCGGAACTAAGCAAAGTCGTACTGTCACTTGTATGGGGCTCAAGGCTTTTGTCAACGACAGGTGGAATCTTGCACTCCTTGCCACGATGAATTTCATTAGCTTGTTCTGATGTTACTGTCAGATAAGACACAGCATAGTTGGAATGCAGAACTCAACTTTTGCGGGCCTAAAAAGACTGATAAGGAGCGGATTTGGATTTCTTTATATCTTCGTGCCCGAAATACATGGCATGAAAGTATCGCTTAGACATATCCAGGACTACAACATACAGAGGTGTACTAAAATACTGAATTCTTCGTTCCAGCTTTGTAAACCACAATGCGATAAACACATTAATTTCGCATATATGTCACTCTTTTTCATCTCTTCTTTCCCGACACCCTGTACTTACACTGACGTGAGGTGGACATGGTTTCGGTACACGTTTTTGAACAACGATCGACCGGACCTATACGTTTTGAACAACGATTTTTGTGATCGACCAAAGATACTGGATTGAGGTTTTCGAATAGGAATGGCAAACCAGTGGCATGCAACAAAAAATGTGGGAAAATGAGGAATTTGGGTATTTACTGTCAGCAAAGTGATTCGACGCCTGACCACTTTCAAAACTGTTTCCCTTGCGAGCAGGGATCGTGGCCTTTTGTTCCATGGAGTTACTCCTCCATGTTTTGCCCGAGCGTGTGCAGGCGGTCGAACAGGAGGACTATTCTCCTGTTTTCGCTTGGTGCGTGCTTATATCGTTCATTTCCATTAAGCAAACCTCTTTGACGAATTCTATGAAAATGAAGACACTAAGCGAATATCGTGGCCAGCAAAATCTCTTAATTTTAATCCGTTGGAGAATTTAATGGGACTAGCTAGAAAAAGTATTTGAATGGAGACATCCTCCTCGTAAATAGATGTAACTACTCTGATGACCATATTGCTGCAGGAGTGGAACTTAATTCCCCAGACTTCAATTAACAGCATTATTACCAGCATGAAAAGGAGTTATGACATACGGGTACTTACGTATTATGACGACTACCTAGACATCTCGCCAAATCCGGCGACCTTTGTTTGTTATGCAGGTTGAGCCTAACATTGGTTTTAAGCGGGATTTGAACCTGAGCCCTTCGGCACGGCAGTCGGCGACGCTAACCACTATACCGGTTGGGCGGCTATAAAAAAAGGTTAACCCTAATATAGGTTATAGAGGGTGCTGAAATAAAGAGTATTACCAGTTTTAAGCAAGTTAACTATATTGTGCTGCCATCTGTTATTTAAAGTTAACACTAAATGCCTCTCAATTTTTTAAAAATTTGTACGCATATTATGTATCAAAAATATAATTCATTTATGTAACTTTCACTGAAGCTTATTCAGAAGTAAGTTTAATAATTGTTAATTATCATTTACAGTAGTAAAAATAAAGAAGATTAATTTTTTCTATTCGTATTTGGTATATCATTTTTTTATATGTATACATATATATATATATATTCGGGATTTTAGTATTTTTTGTTCTTTTATAATTGGGGCTTTCATTTTTAAAAGAATTTAAATTAATTTGCTTTGATGAAGTTCTTTTATTTTATTTATAAACATAAACTAAAAAATGTCAATGAAGATGTTTATCTCCAAATGTCGCCAAGGTAGTCGTCATAGTACGTAAGTACCGACATACGTGTACAAGTCAGGGAAGGTGACACTCCATATTAAATTCATAAGCATCAATTTTTTTTTATTTTTTTTTTAACTAAACTCTCCTTGTAGCCTATTAGTAACATTTTTATTGTTCCCTGCTACAGTTCTATTACATTTAAACGATAATAAAAGACGAAGTGGTTATAGCTAATAATTAGTCAATGGCAAGTAAAATATATTTCTAGAAGCACTGCAACCGAATTTCTTTTCTTGGCATTAAAGTCCGCTCTTTTAACTCTTGCACATTTTTAGCGAATTTTATTATTATCAACTTACACGTATTTTTTTCTAATAACCAGATTATACCTCAACAGTTTAGTAGAATTTAAAAGTTAAGCTTATCATCACAATGTATTGAAAAAATAAAATACAAAAGTTTAGTTTCCAATTTTTCCCCCAAGGCATAAAATCGTTGAGTCTTATCGGCTGTCATTTCGATAACCTGATAAAAGTTAGCTGTTTATCACACTCAGAAATCCGAATATAAAACTAATATTTAATTTCAGATTCTTAACAACAGAAACATTGTTTATGATCAGAGATACTAGATCAAGTTACTTTAATGATAACAAAAATCGCGACCGATTTTTAGCATCAGAAATTATAAGAAAACTTTTTCAGAAAATAGGCCATCAACTTGTCACCCATTTATTCTTCATTCGAAAAGTTTCGGTTAATATAGTATCTTCTGAATATAACTGGAGAAAAAATGAGCCAAGGAAGAAAATTTTATAGCTGCGAATTATAAAGTGTACAAAAAATTCGTACCACGCAATAGCATCTCTTGTGTTTTAATTGTTAAAGAAAAAACTGAAAAGAGCTTTACCTAGCGATTACTGCTTATGTTACTTAAAAAACGAATAGATTTAAATTTTTAGAAAATTAAAATGAATATGAACTAAAAATGTTCATTTATTAGTTAACATTAATAACAATTGAGATGTGACTAAAAATTTTCTTAAGTACTCCTTAATGGAAATTTAAAATGAAACTTTATATTTTTCGAGTAGGAAGGCATAAAAAGGGGTACTTTGCTATTATAAAACACAACTTGGGAAATTTCGAAGAAAATAATAGTAATTTCAAATCGGAGGAAGTTCTTTGTTTCATATCATACATGCTATTAGGTACATATTTTAATTTTGGTTTAGTATTTATCCTGGAAAACAATACGTAAAACTACTTACAAATGGTAGCTCCCACATGTAATTATTCCAGTCTTCCACAGTCATACCAGCCATTTTTAAGTCTTCCGAGCAAAATTTAACACTCATTAATATTTTACTCAAGCAGTATGTAAATCTAGCTGCTGTAGGAAATGGTACACGAATATTGTTGAATCAATTATAGCTTCGAATGCTCATGTGTTCGTTACACTTTTTCTTGTTTAATTTCCAAAAAGTTTGTTTTCTAAAATACATCGTCATCAAATGCAATCTGAGCGTTGCTGCCTTTGCGGCAAAATATTATATTACTGCCAAAATTTCACAAACCTTTTTTTCCATTTGCAGGCAAATCCCAGAAACGCGTATTTCAAAGTTCAGCTGAAGACCAAAAATATTGCAATTTGCCTTTAGTTTCTAATACAACCCAAACAACATGTACGAAAACGGCGACTTTGCTTATTCAAACTTGTAGTTCTCGATGTGGTTACTTGAAGAATTATTATGCTCATGGTTGCCATAGTTTGGCGACTTACTACCAAGGTAGTTGCGATAATACTAAAGTACTTCAAAAAGCAACAGTTTTGACAAACAAAATTCGGTTTATACTAATGTAGCCCTTAGCAGTAAAAGTTAGACACACCAAGGGAAAAAAATGGTGTTCAGAATTTTTATCTAAAACCTTGATAATTTTGACAGGATATTTTAATTCTCAATGCATGTATCATGAAATTTATCGGACGAACCTTTTCAAAAAAACTAGTAAAAAAATTACGGTTCAGTATTTTTATTATTTTTAATATGAACTTGTTCAGTTCGATGCAATATCCTTAAGATTCTACACTTATTAATTACAATTAAAATACGTGTGTCTCTCAGTCCGCGTGCAATTGATATTATTCTTGTTTGCTCTCAGAAAAAATAGTCACGTTTCGCGAGACAACACGCAATAATGCAAGACAAGGTTATCTCCTTGACAAATATGCTTTATTAAAGTACTATTTTATTCAATTTAGATCTTACTTCATCAAAATCAGAAAGAAAAAAAAACAAGTTTGCTCTAACAGAAAGGAAGTACGTAATTAATTTGTATTTAATTATAATTAGCAGATTTTATATAATGATTTCAGGATTAATTTTTTGCCTTCCCCTCCCCCCCCCTTGTTTTGTGCAATTAGCCTCGTAGCGCAGGCAAATAACAGATATTTGAGCTTCAAATGTGTGTAGTCTTTTTTGAATCAGAAATGATTATTAGAGTGATAAACTCTTAATTTATGATACTCAAAACTGTACCGTTTATAATTCAATAATCAGGGTTATTGGCTTAATTTTAAAAACCGACATATTTTTAAATCCGGCTTAAAAGAAAAGTTAATTTAATAAAATTAAAGGAAAAAGTATTATGCTACTCTTAGAGCCGCATGCAATAGCTCTTGTCCCAGAAATTTCCAGAGAAGGCTTGGATATTTGTTAATTTCTTTGCAACATGGGGCACTTAAAATACTGTCGAGCCAAAAGCCTTCTTGAGATGTTGATGGTCGAGGAACAAGTATAGGTTGGGGGGATTATAAGAATACGTTTTTAAAACTGACACTTCTTCCATTTATGTCATGAGCAGCTGCCTTGAAAAAAAAATATGTATAAGCGATATGTATTATAAGTAACTGAAATCATCATCAAGCATAGCTGAAATATACCTTATTTAACTAATTTTATTTATTCAGAATTACAGTTTGTGTATAGTTTGATTTCTTTGATTATAGCAAAGCACTCAAAGGTTACTTGCCGAAAAGGAGGATACCTTCGCGTAGGATTTCTAAAGGAAACTGGCTCGTGTTTACGTTATATATGCCGAGATTCGAACCCCACACCGAACTATCACTGTTTAGCGACTTTACTGCTCAGCCAACTTTACTGCGTAGCCCATTTTGTACACAGAAGCATATTTTATTTAAACTTCTAATAAAATGGACTAAGTTACAATTACAAGTTGATGTAATTGTAACTTACTAGTGATAGCGTAATTACTGCTCTTAAGCATAATTTATATCATATTCTGTTAATCTTATAAAATTGATTAGTACTGACTAGTAACCTTATGCAATTGAATTCTGTAATTTTGTAGAGATGTTAAGAAAGACCATTTGATCTGCTGGCCATCCAAGACCATCATCTCTGCCCTTGGATGGGTTTAACAGGTGTCGATGATATCCGCTAAGATGAAAATTACACCGTGAGACTACCCAAGTTCTAGGATCAGTGATTTTTTCCGATTCTGTGTTCGGTGTGTTCTGCGTCAAAGTTAGGGCGAAGCTGAGCAAATGTCAGACTGTCTTCTGTTAGTGTCCTATATCTCCGCTAGTAATAGGCACTTATTTATTGAGAGAAAGCTGGCCATGACGAGGTCATGCACCTGGTGAGGAATTCTTTCAATCAGCAGGATAAGAAACTATATAAAGCTCTATGAAACTCCAGAATTTTTGGATATATATGTAAGAGCTGAAAAATTACTACTGTGAATATATAAATTTCCATTTATGATGCGTTTGGCATGCATTTTAGCTAAGTGCTGAAAATTGCTTCTGTGGAAAGCTGTCGGCAGTTTATCAGTCTACCCACTACTCAGGATAATTATTTTTCCAAGTGCCATCATGATTTATTATATTCTGTATCTCGGCAGACGATAGAGAGGCTGAAAGCTGAATGAGGTCAAGAAGCCCTTGCAGAGACTATCGGAGTTTTGTAGGATGACAACGCAGTATGGAATATATCAGCTGCCAGAGAAGGATACAGAGTACCGTACATGCAAGATAAATAACGAAACATCGCTGTTTGAATAAACAGTTTGCCAAAAATTATCCACAAAATAACAGAAATAGCAATGGATATTTTTAAATAGAATACAGCAGCTCGTATAATCACAAATCATTTGCAGCTATATTTTTTTTTAGAATAACCCGTATATGCTATCTTAAAACTTTTAAAACTCGATTCATGAGATTCGGCTAGGAACTGCGAAAGAAGAAGCCATTCCTAATGGATATATTCTTGAGACTTTTACAATAGTAAATAAATTAATGCACTTTTTTTTAACAAGGAGACGATTTGAAACTGAGAAATGGTGAAATTAATTGCGCGACGCTAAACACAGTTCCTATCACAAGTCTAGTACTATTATGCGAAATTAAACATGTAGCCCATACCGTCATTGTTTTGTAATGGTAAATTTTTCAAGCAATTAAAAGGGAATGTTATCAAGATTGTTTGATGATTTCGCCACATCGTTTATTTGCACTCCAGTATTTCAATTGACCTAAGAAATATATGGTTTATTCTTTTATTTCTTTATCTTCGTCGAGTTCATCCTTTTGGAGGGAATGCTGCAAGTTTGAAATAGCTTATTAACATAATAGCGCTGTTTGAATATTTCTTAAAACATGCATATAATCTACTTCCTATCTCATAGTTTGGATATTACAGATAATAGTTGTAATACATCTCGCAAATAATGCTTGAATACATTTTATTGCTGTAGTTTTGGACAATAATGTGTTAAAAAATAATTATTCTACTTAGTGATTTGAGAGAAAGCACAGTAGTCTATCTCCCAAGGGGCAGGAATAATTTTGTGGATCTTATTTAGAACATAGTTACAGCTATCCAGAGGTCTTATTTTTCGTCCGCTAGTGGGCTTTGTTCAACAGTGATCTTCAACAATGACTCACTCCTTCAAAAAGCGTTAAATTAATCATTAGAAAATTTTCATTTAATATAAAAATTTTTAAAAATCAAAACACCGATCTTAGGTGTCAAATTGTGCAAAAATACCGCACTACAGTTTATTCCAATTTCTTTTCGACGCAGTAAAAGAAAAATGGCAACCTTTACTCTCAAGTGAAACAAATCTGTTTAATGCGATTTATGCCAATGCCAAAAAGCCTACACTAAGAATACTGATTACCAGAATCTTCCGGCTGCGAACTTTTTTCTTGCTGGGCAACATAGAAATTAGTAGTAAAAACCGTGACTAAGCTGATAAGACCACATCATAACCTACACTAGCAATTGAACTCAGGTAGCACAAGGTCTTTCCCAACATTCTTTTTAATAATTCTAGTCTTATGGTGTAATTTATCTTCCCCCTTCCTCAAGTTTAGATACGGAAACTGCATGGGTGTATATTATAAAAAATTCTATCTAGAATATTTATGAAAACATTATCATTCATGACTCTTCTAGAAGACGCAATCTTCTAATTCAAAATGGAAACAAAATTAAAAAGGATTTTCTTTCTTTTGTTTTTTACGTGGAAACGTAAAACGAAGAAAGAAGTGGGGATGTTGTAATATTAAAAAGGTAATGAATTCACGATTTTTCCTTAGCAAAGCTTTTAAGAAGTAATATGATAGCTACCAATCAAGTGGACAGCTTAATTTTTAAAATAGACTACAAAACATCAACTTAACAAACTTCATTATTCTTACTTTTACAAAGCTTATAAAAATTGTTTCACGTATCTTAACTAACAAAAGAAATATTGAAGTAGTTTATGAATGAAACTCGGTAGTATTCGTCGCAACTTAAAAATTCATATATTTATGAATAAATCTTAAAAATTTTATTCAGTTTTGTCTTTCTTGAATAATTTGCTATAAGAACAATATAACTAATTTTGGCTTTAAGTAACTTAATTTATTTAGTTAACGTCATGAAGCCTTACTCGAATGGCTGTATAAAAGAGTATATATATATATATTGTAATTTTATTTCGAATGTATCTATATAATGACGTACTTAGCCCTGAAATTCTTTTAGAAGTACTTTCTGTAGCAAGAAAAAAATATCAGTTACAATTTATGGTAATTATCATTTGGTACTCATGAGTACTTATAAGCCGCTAAATGGTTGCTTAGTTCATTAAGGCGAAACACACGACAGCTACTATTTTCTTAAGTAGAGTTCATGTTTCCGTGGAGGATCTCCTAAGGGGCACTGCTTCGTATGCTTACAGCTTCTACAAGATTCAGAAGAAATGAACTACAAAATTTACATAGCGTTTTTATATATGATAATCATCCAAGTTTCAGCTGCTTTTTTCAAAACCTCTAAATTTGACGCGACATTAATTTTTTACTGCTTAGAAACTAAAATTCGGAAGATTTTAGATTTAAGTTTTCTTATCTTCATTTGAATTACGGCACCAAAACATTTATTGCCACTTTCAGTTATTTTACGGATATTTTGGGCTAAGTTTTCTCTTATTTTAGTTACGACATATAGCTTTCGGTTCTTTTAAGAATATTTGTTCTGTTTTCTAGCCTTCATTCGCATCAAAAACACCTATTAACGCCTTCAGTCCTATTAGAAAGACATAGTTTGCTAAAAAAAAGTTAGTTTTCTTTTATCACTGATTCCCAAGTATATGATTTGTTGATCATTCTTTACAGTTTCTGCTTTAAGATTTCTTTATAGCTATATTTAAAGCTACATTTTCACATTTTTATCAAAAATATGTCCAAAAATCCTTTCATCCACATTAAAGGGATAGATGATCTTTCTAGTAATGCAGTGTTTACCATGTTAAAATTTTGATTTAAATTTATTTTTTATATTTTAGCACAAAAATTTAACATATCTTTGATACGGAAATGCTTTAGTGTTTACTCGTACTGGTTCTTCTGAATAAGTGGAGACAAGAACGAGACAAATCATAAAATAAGCAGGCAGACAACTCATTATATTCCTATGGTTATTATGAAAGCATCTACAATATCTGTCAGAATTTTAACTAGACATCGATTAATTTCACGATATTTTCATCGAATAAGTTTTAAAGATTATTTGGGATCCAATGTCTACAATCATGCTAAAGACTCTCTGTCTCTAAATACGGCCGCCAGACGGATTAGAGTTTAGTATCGCTGACTAGCGTACCGAAGGGCCAGGGTTCGAGTCTCGAAGACGTCATGGATGTTTGTAAGCGTCTAGTGGCTGTTTAGCAAGGGCGCACTAAAAATACACGGCGAGCCGAAATCCTTTCCAGAGGTTGGTGGTATGGGAATCTGTGTTTTCCCTCGGAATCCCGTCCTTGGTGAAGATCAGCAGTAAGACCCGACGATACGTCATGTGCCTAGATGGAGGCACAGATGCCGGCCTAGCTTCAACCTGCACCTGTACTGTTCCCGAATAAGTTCATACTGAACACGCTGTCGTTTGCAATTGACAATACTGATTACTGCACACTAGAAATGCTTGGTGCAAACAAAAATACGGCGGCATTCTATATTAAAGAAAAAAAAAGTAGCGTTGGCAGATTGCCTTATCGCCAGTTCGCTCGTCGAATGTCGATTCCCAAGCACTTACTAATTAACCACTATTATGCTCTTATGCTTACTTTTTTTTATGTTTACCTTAATACTTACTGGTTTTGACTGGAGATTACCAACTAATCGGATTCTATGTATGTTTTATAGAACAATAAGCTACCTTTTCAAAGGTTAATTAGTGTTTTATTTTATGCTTTAGGGGCTATTTTCTCAATTTAGATTTGTATAACGTAAGCTTTATTTACTTGATGTACTTACGTTAATTCAGTACAACTGAAATTAGTATTATTGATAATGAATATTTCTAGTTTTGTAATACCATTGCTGGGAAACACTGCAAAATCTGTACATGTAATTTTTTATGTAATTTTATCATGCGTTTTATTTTGCTTTACGTATTTATATCCGTTTATTAAAATTTGTCCCATGGGATGGTGTTCAGTTTCACATAGTTCGACCCAGGATGAATGTCATCTTGGTAGTGTACTGTATGCAAACTAACATAGTTATCATCTATCTTAAACCCGAGTTTCTCTTTTTATACTTCTTAAATTAAAAGCATTACTTTTGCTCAATAGTATATAGATTTAGTGAACAATGAATAACTAATAATGAATTGACTTTTTTTTTCTATTTCTCGCTGACTACTCAGTAATGTAATTCCAGATTTCTCGTTCCTTACACATTAATGTAGTGTGAGAATTAATATGCATACTATTACTACGAGTGGAAAAAATATACATAACTGCAAGTTTGAAAAATCGTACCAGACTTAAGGCATTCTAGAATCAATTTACAGCTTAATTCTGAAACAGATAAATGATATAATGCTCGCCTGACAAGTCAATATAAGCATGTGTTTTTCTTCTATCCATTTTCTGGAAGATTCTTTGAAAGCAACCGCAAGGTTGTTCTACACATGAACATTCCAGTCTACAAAAACCGCATGTTTTGCTTAACGTCAAGAACCTGGAAAATCTCACTAGCGTTTAACATAAACTTTCGAAGTTTCTACTCTATTAAGAAAAGGGCGTTTCAGTTAAGTTGCATGAAGTACGAAAGAGAAGATAATTATAATTTTCGGACGGTTAGGAATCACCGAGGCCATCAACAGCATAACATTCTCTGAACAAACTATTTGCTTATTGTTTATTATTTTGTATACACGTACGAAGAAAGCAAAGTTATTCATATCGAAAGGATAATTTTCTATTCTTGGACTGCGATTTTTTCGTACATTCCCCGTTTTGTGCAAACAGAAATAGAGCTGGGAAGTTTCTTGTTTGATGAATCAGTTTTAAATGCTGGAATTATTTTTTAAACTTCATATCAACAAATGTTCAATTGCAATCTTTATAAACATAAAGAGAAAATAAAATCACTTTTCCTAGTTCGTAAATTTACGAAAAAACAAAGTTTGAAAAATGGATATTTTAAATACATATTTAAATTGTACTTTTTGATTTGGATTAGTTAATCGAGACAAAACAATCGAGTAACTTCCATCTAAGAAGGGGAGCACTGGATAATTGAAGAAAGCACGCTACCTCTTCACACTATGCATGAGGTTCGGTTAAATGTTTATGGAAAAGAGCACAAAGGTTATTTTGCTAAGAGGACATATAAATGACTTCATGTTTCAAGGCTTCATGAACTTCATGAACATTTCAAGGCTTCATGAATGACTTTATGTTGTTACTGTTCTTGCATTCAAATTCAACTTTTTCATCAATATAAAAACATATTTTACTCAATTAAATGGTAAGTGCGCGATTTTCTCCCCTTTCATTTCCCCCGCTTATACACT
>KK118526.1:777944-799740 GCA_000611955.2 Stegodyphus mimosarum
TCGCAAAAAAATTGAAGCACCATGAAGGAAGTGGTTGTTCTGGATGAATATGACTATGTGTATAGCTCATACACAGATAATAAAATGATTAAAAAATCAAGGTCATAGTACTGTTAACGGCTCACAATCACCCATTGAGTGTTCAAATTAGTAGTTGGGCGAACAGCCCCTGGCAGTAACTCATGCTTGAATTCGTCGAGGCAAGGAGTGGTAGAGGTTCCTAATGTCATCCTGCGACACATTCGGCCGGGCATTCATCAATTGTAGCTCCAGATCTGCGATATTTTGTGGTGTCCGAATCTGGCGGCCTACCATGTCTCAGACATGCTCGCTTGGTGAAAGTTCTGGTGACCTTACTGGCCAGTGAAGAGGTTAGGTTAGGTTATTCAATTATGGCAAAGCTCACGAGGGCTATCTGCCTAAGGGGAGGGATGCCTTCGTGGAGGACTTTCTAAGGGAAACTGGCTCGTATACACGTTACACATGGGGAAAACCACGAAAACGCCCATGCAGCCAGCCCGTTCGCGGGATTCGAACCTCGGACCGAACTACCAGTGTTCAGCGCTTTACCGCTCGGCCGCTGGTGGGCCGGCCAGTGAAGAGTATCAACCGCACAGAGCCACTCCAGAGATATGCGAGCGGTATGTCTCCTGGCATTATCTTGTTGGAAAATGGCCCCAGAATGGCGTGCCATGAAGGGTAATGCAACCGGCCGCAGCATGGTATCATCATATTGTTGAGCTGTTAAAGATGTACGGAGGATGACGAAAGATGAAATGCTATCATAAGAAAGAGCGCCCCAACCATCACACCAGGGAGTTATGGCTGTATGCCTTTGTAAAACAAAGGCTGATTGGGACCGCTGTCCCTGTTCTCCCCAGACACGAACACGGTGGTGATCTGCTTGAAGAGTGAGACGAGATTCATCGCTGAACACTATACGATGCCAGTTTGATGGCAGCCACGATGATCGACACTACTCCAGAAGACTCCGCCGAGGTTGTGGGGTCAAAGGTAAACGTCTTAAGGGCCTCTGTGAACGTAACCCCTACTCACACAAGTGCCGTGAGATGGTGGACGGTACCACGAGAGGTATAGACGTGGCTGTAATGCGTTGAATAGTCGACGATGATACCGTTGGAACGGTTCGGGCCTGGCGAACAATCATCCTCTCTTGCCTCGCATTTGTGCTCTTTGGCCTTTCAGAGCCTTCATTTCGTCGGCAATTTCCTTGTAGCAACCATTGCTGCCAACATCTTTGCACAGTGGTGTCTGTACGCTGCAGGTAGCGGCCTATTGCTCGGTATGACCACTTTACAATGCGACCACGTTCGAAGTCGTTTAGTTGTCTGTAAGGTCTTCGATATCGTCGTAATGGCATCTTTAGTTGCTTCTTTACGGAATTACAGTGGCAGCAACAAAAAAAAAGATAAATTTTCCGCCTCTGTTACTGGTTTTATACTTTGCGAATTGCACACTAGAAATGCGCACAATGATCGTAATTGCTGTTCATTTGCCTTGAAACTTTGATCATTTGCGTGTTCGATCAAGATGTTTTTGCACACCAAATTTCGTCACGATTGCAAAAGTCCTTGGTGCTTCGATGTTTTTGTAAAAGAGTGTATTCACGTTTGTTGAATGTTCTCTTTTACGATATTAAAATGCATATGAAAATCACAATAGGAGAAACATGAACTCAAGTTGTTTCTAACACCCCCACTGCCATTTTGGCAGCAGATTCACTTTGCACTGGTAGATTCACTTTGAACTGAACACTGGTAGTACGATTCGGTTCAAATACGGATTGAACGTGCCTAGTCATGGGAGTTTCAGTCGTTTTTCCTATGCAAGCTCATTATCCTTAAAAATTCTTCTACTTAAGGAGCGTTTCTTAAACTGTGTGCACCGCAACCCTGTGGTTTCGTGCAGATACTTCATGGGTTCCACAAAACTTACGGACTTTGTCTCCAAGAAAGCAATTTTAAAAAATGCAATAAGCTTAACGTCTCTACGAAATTAGAATAACAGAATAAGAACTAATCCTCGCTTCCACTTGCTAATATGGAACTAGGCGATGTAAATGCGCTAGTGAGTTGTTGGACTTGTGACGACGACATCGAGCCAATTTTTTATATTTTACAGCACCCTCATTGGAGAATCACCAGGAATCTGATTTCATTATTGATCGCTACACATAGAGGATCCCATAGATCTATACATACAGAGTGCTACGAGGCGTAATAGTCACTTGCCGATGTATGTCTTAGAAAACATAAATTCAATGAAAATGTTTTTTAAAATTATTTTTATTAATAATTTATAATATATTTTTAAAGTATTTTAAACTCAAAATTTTTTGAAAGTTTTATTTTAAAAATGTTTAAATGTTTAAAAATTTTTCTTATTAAAAATATCACCAGAACTGTTCTAGTAGCTACTCTATGAACCACAGGCAGACACTTGCTGCAAAAAAATTACTCCGCAGTTATGACACTGTTCTTCAAATCGTTAGTCATTAAATTCCCTAAATCTCAGTCAATAGAAAATCCTTTATTCAAAATTCTACGTCTGGACATGGGTTGTTTTAGTTGATTAGGGCAAAGCATATTATCTGCCTAAGGGAAGGGAGGCCTTCGTGGAAAACTTTCTACTGGAAACTGGCATATAACCCTCTTTTATTGAATACTAAAGTTAGATGCGTAGCTCAAGGAAAGCTATTAACCCGTATTTTAAGCTAAAAACCGCTTTACTTAGACTACAATTTCGAATTGAAAATTCGATTATTTGATAGAAATTGGGGGTTGAATAAAATTGCTTATTGTAATCGACATTTTTACAAAGATCCATGAACTCAATCTAACCTAAGGGCAAATAAATGCATTTACTGCTCATGGAAAAATTCTTTCTTAAAAAACAAAAAAGAGATAGAGAAAGAATATTGGACAATTTGTGCCAGTTCCAACGATTTTGATTGCGTCCCAACCATAAAAGGCTTCTCTGAAGGGGTTTAAACAGGCAAGATGTTTATTGAAAAAATTATACAACTCCTGAAAGATTTTGGAGGATCTTTTAACCAGTATTTTTCAAATGAACAGTAGATTAAAAATTCATTTACTGTCGACCTTTGACCATGTCAGCAGAATGATATGAAACTTTTATTGTAATTACATTCTGATTCACCGTTACAAGAAAAATTTTAATGCCTTTGATGGAATTTTGGTGTAGTTTAAATGATGAATAACCTCAACTGTCACAAAGGCTGTATTGACATTTTTATGATTTGCAACTGATTATAAGTGAGAAACGAAGTTCTAAACTTATGTGTCTACAAAAAATAAACACCACAAAAGACTTGACGTCAAATCTGACATGAGAATTTAACTTTCACCCATAAAGCCTAATATTAAGCATATCTGTGATAACAAAAAACAGTACCATTTATTAAAATTTAAGTGTCCTGTTTGAATATTTTAGGAAGTTTTGGGTTAATTTTGTAATTACTTTCTGAAGCAAATAAATATTATTTAAAATAATTGTCATTTTATTGCAAATAATCCATTTACAAAATGTTGCATCGAAACCATCCTATTAAAGCAACCCAATGGTTCCAAGTTAAAAGTGGACATTTAAAAGTGTATCCATTTCCATTTATAAAAAATATTAAGAAATGCTGTACTAAGGCATTTATTCTCAGAGGCAGATAGTCCTCGAAGTTGCTTTGCTTTAACAGTTAACCAATCTAACCATTTTGCAATCCTCTGGGAGAAATTACTTATCGCCAAATACTTCATACAATTGGTAATGAATCTGAATAGGAATACACCTTCCTACGTACAGAAAAT
This sequence comes from Stegodyphus mimosarum, assembly GCA_000611955.2. Classification (NCBI taxonomy): domain Eukaryota; kingdom Metazoa; phylum Arthropoda; class Arachnida; order Araneae; family Eresidae; genus Stegodyphus; species Stegodyphus mimosarum. The sequence goes on from KK118526.1 coordinate 781,787, forward strand.
GAATTGGAGCGCGTACTTGGAATTTGAAAGCCAGTTCCAGTTGATGCGATATTTTCAGTAACAGTCAATCCCTATGAGACCAGTGCGCAGTTGGAACTCCACTCTTTATATTAATTTAAAGGAACTATCTGCAGCTGTCTCATCAGGCCTACGCATTACGATTTTAAAATTATTCTTCCAACAGTAACTTGATTTAAAAAATATACTAAAAAATTAAGCTTTTTTTTAATTATGATTAAATTTCATAAAAATACACATTCCCGAATTTTATAATATTTTGAATGAAGTTTGTAGAAAGAACGGTCTTGATGTAAACTATTGCAAATGCGTGCTTTTATATAAAATATTGAAAAAGTAATTAGAGTATAAATAATGTTACCTCTACATCAGTATCCACTCTTTCTAATTACTGAATTCAATTGTTATCACTCCGTTTAGAAAAATGTATAGCTATGTATTCTTGCTGAAAATTTGCTTTCTCTTAATAGTTATTGCGATAAAATTATTGCTAATGAATGAACATTTTATGAGGTCAAGAACGTCGATGAATATCTGACATGATTTCCTTCTAGAATTTTAATACCTGATATGAATTCAATTGCAGCCACAATGAAGTATGTTAATCACCAAAACCTATCTTATCAAAACAACAGTTTACCAACGACGCCAGTGTATGGAAGGAATTCGAAACTATTTACCTCAACATATCAGTATCGACCTTGACATCGCGCGAAACTTGATTTCTGGAAGCTACGATCGTGCCGGAATCAGGTTAAAGAGATGAAAATGTAACAATTTCAGTAGCCCAACATCGCTTTCCATTAAGTTACTTAACACGCCAATTAACGCTGACACGGTTTCGGTGCAAAATTTTAACTTCATAATTTCACTTTCAAGAGACGGAAACATAGCAGCATATTTTTTAAACTATAGAATATAACATTTGTTAATGACAAAATAGTGCAGTAAAGAAATGAATGATTTTAAATTCTTTTTGTATATACATACATATACATACACACATATATATGTATATACAAAAAGAATTCAGAGCCATTTATTTCTTTACTGCACTATTTTGTATGTGTGTGTGTGTGTGTCTGTCTGTCTGTGCGTGCGTAAGATAAAAACTCAAAAGAGAGTTCAAAAGGAATTCTTGAAATAAAGTTTGTGAAAAGCACAGAGACGTATCTGCGCAAATGCAGCAAGATCGAAAAGATAAAAATAAATAAATTATAATTTAAATTAGCAATAGCCCCTTAATGTTCAATTTTAATTTTTTATTTCCACTCTATTCTAAAATAGTAATTTTTTTCTGCACTCCGTCATTTCGAGACTAGACCCTGTCATATGACTTTTACATAACGCTGGTGATCTAACTGAAACTAAAACTCAAACAACAAATTGTGATTTACAGCTGTATTAATTATCCAATCAAATGCATTCAGAACCGAAACTAACTCATTCTGAACTAAATTTTCATCTTGAACCCAACTTACTTGCTTTCTACACCCAGCTGGACTGTTCTGTTCTTATTAAAAAAATATCAAAAATGTAAACAGTATGAGATGGGAACGAGAAGTATAGAGTTGTTTGTGGCCGCAACATGTTTTCTAAAATAAAGATGAATATTTAATCTGTCTCGGGTGTCACGTTTCTCTTTATTATAGATCTTAGTATCTCTACAATCAAACTTTCTCCATCGTTATATCTAAGTTTACTGCTACATTAAATATATCACACAAGCTCTCTATGAGCTTTATACTATTATTAGTTATCTTGATTTCTTTTAAAAAATTGGTCCGTTTCTGTAGGCGTGACATTTTTTAATTAAATTTAACTGATCTACATTTTATATCTGTTCACTTTCTAGCTGTTTTATTTCATAACATGTAGATCAATGGTTCCTAACCTGAAGTATGAATCAGGATAGTTAGGTTTCTTTGACAGTTTGATCAATTATTGCAAGGTACGCGAAGCCTATTTGCCTAAGGAAAGTACGTTTTCATGAAGATTTTCCAAAGGAATCTGGTTCGTATGTAAGATTCGGGTCTGTGTTTGTATCGCGAAGATCCAAAAAAGAAATATTTTTTTGAATATTGTGGCAAAGTAGTTTGTAGTTCGGTTATACTCAGTTTAAATTAAATGTTTTTGGTTTATATAGTTTTGAGATTGTGCTTGAATAAATGAACACTAGTCAGCTTCATCTCTCTACTCCAGTATTATTTCAAATCTTACCTTCTTTTATATATGTTTAGTTTACAATCTATGAAGAATGTGAAGATCTCATGTAGCCACCCAGATTACTGGGAGCGAATTTCCTAACTACATGTGATTTTTCATGAGAAGATAAAACAACAAGAACTACATTAACATAGTACATAACATGTATTCATATTTTCTAAATTTATTTAATAATATGCTGAAAATCTTTCTGCATAACACCGCAGTTTTAAATGTTCTACAGATAAAAATTAAGCGACAAATTTTCTCGTCAATTGCAAATCAGTGGTAAAATTTTCACGAAACAACAGGGACTGAGAGAAAACTATTGCATTTGCATTGGTCCAATGTGGGAAGCCCTCCTGTAGTTGCAATAAAATATACAATTAGAAAATTAGCTTCCCGGGATTGAAAACATGGCGGAGTACATACAGAAAATTAAAATTGCTTTCTCCAGCTTTTGCAAGTCCTTTTAAGTTTCTAACGAAGAAAACGACTTCAGTGAAGTTAATCTCAATTACATTTTCCTGCAAAAACGATTCAAATGTTAAACGACGGAAACCTATATCGACAGATTCAATATTTCCAGCTTGGTAAAAGTTTAGCCTGTTTGAAGCAAGAAATAAGTCAAGGACGAATTTTACAAATTTGCTATTATTTGTATCATTGAATTACATTTTTTTAAAACTGAAAACACGTTAAAGATTATGCTTGCTAGCTAAGCAAAATAAATGCGAAGTCACAGTAAAATGAATTGCAATTTAAAAAAAGAGCTGGTTAATTTTGGACTTTTAAACGTGAATTAACGCTACCAATTTAAGAATGTTTGTAATTTTTAATAAGTGTTTTGTTACAGAATTTTCCTCGGTACAACAAAGAAAAATATTTCCAGTTGTCCGATTGTAGGACTATATGTATGGATTTTAATTTCGCCACAGAGCTGCATCTACCTTATTAAATGGTTAAAAAATAAGTACTTATGTATTATCCAGTCTACCATGAAACTTCTCCAAGCAGTTTAGCGCTAATTATGGATAAGCGTGACAATACTTATAATATTTACTCTTTCGTTTGATGTAGCTTCAAATGATTCTCGATAAGCCAACTTCCGTTTTTATGAACAAGGATATAAACTGTTATTGCTGCACTTAAAAAAAATTATTAAAATTAGAGACTTTCTTGCTACAGAACAGTAAGCGGTAGATTATTCAAAATTACAATATCATACGATCAAAAAAGTGTGTTAATTGACATGATAAGGTACTTTATTTGAAAACGGATTAACAATGGGAATGAAACATTTCCGACTACATTCCGTTAATTTACAGTTGGTCGAGAGAATTAGCATCTCGTAAATGGAGAAAAAGGAATAGCTGGATATGGCCAACAAAACAGTAATTGATTGGAGCAATTGATCACCTGTAGGAATGCTGTATTCGTAACGTTCTAATCAGACATTCCGGTAAAATCGAAGGGCCTAGCAAACTACTAGTATTTGACGAAAGCCTTTTTACGAAACCCAGAAACGGAGCAGGTAGAATAGTGATTGTTTATTAAATAAAGAAGAGTCAATTCTTTTAGAAATTCGCAGGAACGACTGGCGCAACTTCGGCGGGTTTTGTGGCAACTGTCATAGTTCAATGGCAGACAACTTTCAAAGTCGACAGGATAATACGTAAGCAGCAAAACTGTTTTATACTCTTAAAAATAATAAAGCTGCTAGAATTTTTATTTCATGATACGGAAGGTGTAAACATCCATGATTTTAAAACAAAATCCTTTTATAAATGTTTTTGAAATGTTCTGGGAAAAACTAAGCGTAGCTATGATTATAACAAGCTTATTTGTTTCTTTAGCCTATCTTTCCTTGAGACAAAATTCAATAAAATAATCATCGTTTTTTAACGGAAGTATATCGAAAACACCTAAAAGGAAATGATCTCTATCAAAGCATATTGCTATAAAAGAATAAATTCCATATAAAAAAGTAAAAAAATCTGAAAGGCTTCAGATTTTAAATTACGTCCAAAGGGGCGTTTTTTAACGTTAAAAAAGTGTGATCTTTATTTATTAAATATCATTTTCTTCGCACTTAAACCATAAAATTCAGTTCTACAGCAATATCGCAAAATAATTTTTAAATGAGTATATCATTAGAATTTCTAATACACAGTTCCGCGCGCTTTAGATAAAAAGGTTTTTTCCCCCGTAGAATGTTGCCATTGCTCGCTTTTAAATCGTTTGAGTTTGTTCATCGAAAATTCGAAGTTTTACAAAATATGAAATAGATAATAGAACAAATTCGGGCTTCCAGATGCGCAGATTATGCAGATTCTTCATTTTTTAATTTCTTTAAATATAATGCAGGGCTGCAATATTTTGTGGCAACAGCTTGAAAAGTGATCCAGACTTTTAACGTTTCCAACGCAAAATCGTAAAAAAGGAAACAATTGTCCTTTAGGAACAAAGCCCCTTTGGACTAAAAACAGCGAAGCATATCCTGTTGAATTATTACCTTTAATAACAGAAGGTGTTTTTCAAAAATACGGTTGTCTAACAGAGCTCTGAAGCAGACATAAAAATGTTTTTTTTTCATGCATAGTTAGACGTGGTTTGTTTTTATTTCTATTAATGGATAAATGAAACTGATAATTTTCTCCTCGCTGTCAAATAACGAATCAAAACCACTCAGAAGTCTCATTTAAAATAATTGTCATTATAGATATTATTAATTTAGAAATATTTATTTTAAATGAATTCATATCTTTCATATTTTAATAATAAAGTAAACTATTGTAGAAACGCACATCGAAAACTAGACTATCAAAAAATCTAATAATGAATAAAAAAAATCCCCTGTGCGAATGACCAGCAATTTTTCAAAATGAATGTAACATAGCTAATCTAAAAATGTTTTACGTAGCTTCATATAATACACATATTCTATTATTTAATTTAGCCCAACTATCAAATAAGCTGCGTTGCAAACAGCACTTCTGCAAAAGTTTTAGAAATGAATTTTTGAAATCGTTTCGGGAAATTAACGAGGATAATTAGATGCTCAAATTACTGATTGGGTCTCAAGTTGCTTTCATTAAAATATCTTTGCTTTCTGGAAAATAGTTTAAATGGAATATATTTATTTATTTATTTATTTCCCCCATCCGGCTTTTAAGGATCTAAAAGCTGAGAAAGATAAAACAAGGTTCTTCGGTTACATCATGGCTGAAACAGGCGAACATTGTTACTTTGAACAAGGCTCAAATACCGATTGGCTAATTGTTTAGTCAGAGTCTGCATCGTTTTTCCGTATACAAAATATGAAATGAAACGAAATAATTATCTCTTTAGTTTTTATTTATTAGATCGTTCCACGAAAAGATTTCCCCTCACAGATAGATAAACCTTGTGTGCTTTGCTATATATGATTAAACGAACAATTTGCCTTTTAAACGCCAGATTTAACATCTACGAACTATTTTCTTTCTGAAATAGAACACCATTCTCAAAAGCATTGAAAAAAAACCTTCAAGGATCCGCAACGATGGAATTATAGAACATTCCAACAAAGGCATTCAAAAACCCAAAGAATATTTTTTAGATGTATACGCCATTAGAAGATATTTATATGGAAATCTAAACATTGATCATAGTATTTTCTTTAAATCTTGATGTTTCATAAATTCTGTTTTATAATTTTCTATACTCATATCGTGCACATGTTTTTTCTTTGCATTTAAACATCCATCGACTTTAATGCATAATGTACCAACATTCTCTCCTGGACTGCATTTAGATACGTTAACCATTTCCACTAATTCTTTAAAAGGCTAACAAAAATACAGTAAGAAATTCTGAGAACTGTGTACAAGACAGAGTGGAGTATTGTTTAAGCACTGTCATTTTCCTTTCATACGTTAGACAGAAAGAAAATAAATTTTCTAAAATGATTTTGCAGGTTTTATTCGAGGTTAATAATTATAATGGCAAATATGTAAATTAGTAATCACTTTATGAAAGCTCTAGTTTTCTCTTTCGCTATCATCAGATGATATCTGTTGAAAGGTGTCCTACCCAAGGTTAAATGAAGAACTGCTATGCATACAACAGAAGAAAGAACAATGCTGGACTCATTAAAAACAAAGATTTCTCAAGGTTCTTTCCAACACCATACAAAAAGACGAAAATCTATCAAGAACAATTAAAACCCTTAAGTTTTAATAACAGCCAGCACCTCCAAAGAAATTGAGTAAACAAATGAATTGAGATTTCCTACCTTTTCATTTACGGTACAAGTGAAGCTAACAAAATAAACTTTTCATTAGATTGTTAAAATTTTCATTCGATTTTTTGTCTCCAACAAGAATAATAAATCTGCTGGATATACCACATAACTTCCTTGTACGGAATATTAAATAATACGCCTTTTTTCCTGCTTTTCATTTAAACTTACTGGATTGAATTAAATCTACTTCGTCGATACCGCATAAACCACAACAGAATAAATGCACTCTCGAAAATTCACTATATTTGTTTGCCATAGCGACACTCTGGCGCTAACAGCGTTACATCTCATTCATTTTACAACTCAGAATGCACAAAAATTATGCATATCATCTGAAGAATTATCTAATCGTTGCCATATGTTCTGTTCAAATACTATGATAAATCTAAAACGATGTGTAAAAGAAATTAAACAAAAAAAAGAAACCGTTTTTCACAGACGATTCAATATTTCTCATTCAATTAATTCAGATCTCACATCGTTACAAGGCAAAAATACGTAAAAACTCAAAATACCTATATTAAAAATTACTAAGTGAATATTAAACACGTATTTTCTCGAATAAATTCCAGAATGGATTAAGCATGATTCAATTCGCAATAATAAAAGAAGACGTTATCTTCGTTGTTGCGAACCTTAGTTTCTCTAGATTGGCAACAAATCCACTATTCTTCTGTTAAGTTTCAAATGTAAACAAATATGGCCGCTATGACCAAAATAATTAGGCTTATCCACATTTTAACAACTTTTAAATTGTTGATAATTCTACAACTTTAACATGCAGGTTAACTAAAGATATAAAAAACTTAACCAAAAGATAAGAACAACGTAATTCAATCATTTTTAAAGCAAAAAAAATGCACAATTTTCAAACATATAAGAATAAAAAAACTGAGTTCACTGAGTGGAGTAACAGAGTGGATATACATATATTTATATATTTTTGGTGCGGCCGATTGCACCCGAAATAGGAGGAGCACATCTACATGTTATAGCAGTCCTATATAGAAAATTTCAACGTTCTGAGGGTACTTGTTTTTGAGTTATGCGAGATACATACATACGTACTTACGTACAGACGCCACTAAAAAATCTCTTCAGAATCCATTTTAAATCAGTTTTATAATTTTTGGGGGGAAAAAGAGTCCTTTATTCTGTCCTTACGATCAGATATCACGCAAAAACATAACTAAATTACATTCGATAGCGGTCAAAATGGATATTTTCGTTGAAATATGATACCCGAAATTTTTCGCGATTACAATACTTCCTTTTTACTTCGTACAAGTATGTAAAAAACGCGAAGAAACAGAAAGATTGAAGTCGTTCATTTCATCATCAATTAGCATTTTCTTCACGCATTTGCTGTTTCCTCATCGTTTAGCTCAAAACTGAAACTAGCAAACAAACTATCGGAGGGAAACCTGTGTAAATATATATGAGTGTGCATAAGTATGCTGGGTATAAGTATAGTACATTTCAAAAGTATTAAAAAAATTCAGAGAAATTTTATCAAGCTTTAAGTCAACATATCATACTGAAGTTTTCTTGCAAGTATTTCAAATTCGTGAATAATGGAATTAAGAACTACGTCCCTAGACATGAACTAACAAAATTAAATTTGGAAACTAAATGATTCCATTACAAACCTTCTTCGAATATACTGCCACAAGCAAAATAATATACCAAGAGAAAGGTACAAAAAATGTGATACGCGCTTATATCAAACAATGTAAACGCTAAAATAGTAGAGATGCAGGCTGGAGTCCAAATGCTTAGCGTCGGTTCGGCAGAAATAGGCTCCTACAACATTTTCAGTTCGCCGAACAAATTGTCAAAATTGAATATTTATTTATCTAATTTATTACTATTCAACAGCAAAAATTTCAGCTGTTGTTTAGGAAGCTAACAAAATTTTTGATATTTTTCAGTGCATGAATGACATTGGATGACATAATATTCCCCATAAAACTGCTGAAGAAATAAACATCTGAAAAGTTTTGAAACCGAAGTTAAATGAAACCAAACATAAATGTACTGCGCAAAAGAGTTCTACAGATAAAATTAATTGAAAAATAAGAAATTGTATAAAGCAAAATAAGAAAAGAAAAAAGAAAGAGCTTCTAAATTGCGCATTTGTTTGCACCAAATATTCTGTTAGTCTCGAAATTCACTTTTTGTTTCACTATTGTGTCCGAATTAACTTTTCAAATCGTTGTAACGAATGTCATTCTATGTATTATTTAATGTAATGTATGCTATGTATTTATTGCTATGTATTATGTATATTTATGTGAGGTCACCTAGAGGCACCGAATTTTTAATGGACGTAGTCTTCCACCCGAACATCAACATATCAAAGCCCAAATTTTGAGTTTGTTTTTTGATTTATTTCATATCTTCCTCAAATTTAACATCTGCTTTACAAATTCAGCGAACTGAAAGCCGGAAGTGGCAACACTGTTCGAAATAAAATACTTTTACCTTCAGCACACCAGACTGCTCCAATTCGGTAAAATGTAAGATATTTATCTTTCAAATTTAATCAACAAACTCAGCTATTTGAAAGTAATATACTGCCATTGCCTCAAAACAAAATAAATGATTTAAAAGTAATAAAACACATTTAAGACTATCTATTCTACTTTTAAATGATTGATTTGAGATATCTAATGAGATATCTAATTAGAAATAGTAATTATTTTTATGAAATAAAACTAACTAGACTGATTAAAATTATATATATTTTTCACTTTTATGTTAACTATTCTAGCGGCTGGCCGCGATTAGATTTTAAAGATATAATACGAAGAAAATAAAAAAAATTACAGCAACCTCTGACACTAATTGGAAGTCAAATGATATGCTGTTTTAAATATTTTGTGATTTTGCTGTTGAATTTTATGAGGCTAAATGAAGAACTGATATATGGCTGAGAAAGTAATATTTAATAAAGTTAAAAGCACAAAAAGTTAATAATAAAAAGTCAATTTTTTTTCGAAGTCATAACTTAATATTGATATCATGAACTGAAAACAGACTGAAAAACATATACCAGCATTTTACACTGTATCGAGAATTCTAAACATAAACTGCTATACTGTTTTGAAAAAATTTGTGATTCTGCTGTTAAATTGTAGGTGGCGTTAAGTGCAGAAGAAAACGATGCTTAATAATAAAGCTAAAAAGACAGAAGAATTCCATTAGCAGAAGTGAGTCCAAGAGCAGTTTGATAACCAACTTGCGATGCTCAATAAGAGCATGAAAAACTTTAGAAAATTCTTTGTTGTGACTCTAAAATTTGAATCCTTTCAGATTTTCTGTCTCTTCCCGTTCCTTTTTAAAATTTATTTTTGAAGCTAATTTTGAGAAGTAGGATTGTTTTTCCCTTACGCTCACTTCAGTTTCTTTATTGAACAGGGTGCTGTTTCTAAAATCTGCTTTTCAACATTGAAATATAGATCAAGTGTACTTACAAATCGGGATTAAAGATCATTCTCATCAACAGCATGCTAAACCATCATAGTGAATATTAAAAGATGAAATTGTGCGTGAAAATGTTCAAAGCTTAAGGAATGTTAAGATAAATAACAAAACAAAAAAAAAATCTTATAGCATACGTAACGTGCTAATATTTAGTGAATTAAAATCAATTAAAAAAAGTCACAATAACAGCACAGTTTACACGAATTTAAAAACCAGCGGATTAATTAAGGTAGCGAACAAATTTTTTATATTGCTAATCAAGCTAGAGGCTAATCAAGCTAGAGGATTTAACATAACATTTGCTAATCAAGCTAGAGGATTTAACATATTTCACACTTACCTGTGTTAAGTCCGGGCTAAGCTATGGGGTACTGCAACACTTTTCAAACTTAAAGCAGGCAGGAAGTACCAGCATCCAGATCTTTGCAAACACGAAGTCCTTTTTATTGCTTACAGGTTAACACTTATAGTCCACCTCGACTGTTGATAGCTGCAATTAGCTCCTTTTGGCGCTATAGTTTCACACTTATAGCCACAGTCGTTTTTTACCTTGACATTCTTTCATTTGTTGCATTGTTTTAAATTTAATTGTCTCCATAACAGAAAGTATTATGATAATAGGAGAAATAAAAGGACATAAAACTCTTAATTCAGATGGTATTCTTAACAAAAGAAATAGGAAAGTATCTCACCTGTTATGTAATAGGAAATAATACCAATTCTAGCATGAATTATTTTTACATTATTTGGCGTTTCTTTGAAAATAATTTCAAAGTTACAATACTGTTAAAATTGCTGTTTAAGGAAATGTTCTAAAATTCCCCAAGGAAAAGTTTACCAAAATTCACGCTTAGTTTATTACCAATCGCTATGATAGTAAATCAAGTATGAATGACGAAATGTTTGATGAAGCCTTAAAAGCGGCAATTTAGCATCTATTTCTTCACCTCTGCCCATTCATTTAAGATTCGAGGACTGACACCTGCAATCAAAGACTGACCAATCTACGGAATTTTGTCATTAAAAATGGCCTTGTATTGTGCAACAATATAGTGAGTAACATTGATCTGGATCTCAATTGGTCACAGAAGACAACGTATAAATATAGCAAAATGTTCATTGTGTTCAACTAATCAGTGCTAGTCACTTTTCAAGTGCTACGGATTGGAATCTATTGAATTGCTATGTGTGGATCTATAATTTTAGCTTATACACACTATAGCCCGGAGTAAATTTTTTTTTGTTTGGGAAAGCTTTGGCAAAGAAATTAGCAGCTTACATCTTGACCTAATTTGCATACGAATGACCAAGAGGTTAAGATCGCTGATCATTGGTGGTTTGATTCGAAAGCCGGCAAACGAGCTGGCTGCACGGCGATTTTCATAGTTTCTCCATAAGTACGGGCTAGTTTCCTTAAGAAAGTTATTTTTCTAAGAAAATATTTCTTTCTAGCTTCGCGTGTTAGAAAGGAACGTTTGTTAAAATAAATTTCATTTCGAATACTTCATTGCCAATAGTTGTTTTTGGCAACTCGCACTGCAAAGGCAACAAGATTTTAATGTGAATTTAGTATACATAATTCATTTTGAATTTTAAAAAGTCCATTAATCGTCGCTATTATATTTAGTTCTTGAGGATCTTTCATTTTCAGCAATTTTACAAGAACGTTGCACAAATTCATTACAGATACTAAACAGCTAATTAATAAAAATACATCCAAGATAATGCGATCTTTTATATTAAAAATTTCTTTGATACAAGAAAAGTGATTTCTTAGAACGCTTGAGAATATCTGAGCTTCTACAACTTCATATTTATGCATAAAACTTATTTCATATTCGTATTAAACACTGCATAGTTCAATTTTATTTAATCGCTATTTAGAATTACATTGAAGAGAAAATTTGATTCAAAAATACCATGTTTTAATTTCAGTATGTATTTTCTTAATTTTTTAGATTTCTTAAAATAGAAAGAGAAACAACATTTATCATGTAAGAATTATAAATATCTCTTCATTTGGCTAAACGACATATAAAGTTCAGTTGAACAGGCTATCAGGTAATCTCTTTGACAATGGTTTCCATAGAACATTGCATAAAGTGAAGCAAACTCTTTGGCTCTCCCTTCTATATAATGTTTTATACAAAACCATTAATTAGAATAGATCCTTCTGAAGTCTTAATAGAGGTTAATGGTTATAATAAATATGCTATTTTGTACATCTACATTTTCGTTTGTTATTTACATAAAAGCTTTGCTATAGTACTTGTTTAATAACTTATATCAAAAGATTAGATTATCTGAACACGAGAGCTACAATTTACACACGAGTAAAACCATGAAAACGTCTATGCAGTCAGCCTGCCCTCCTAGATTTCAACCTGGATCAGACTACAAGCACGCAATACTTATCCATTAGGCCAAAGGATAGCTAAATAAAATTTGTATACATGTAATCTGCATGTAAAATACTTAAGACATCCAGAATTACTAATTAACTATTTATCGCATTATGTCCATAAAAGAAAAAATAACAATACCCCATAATATAATTAATAAAATAATACTATGGAAAATATTTGATAAAATTTAATTTTGTTCTCAAAATAATAAATGCTTTTGAAGGTAATCATCTTAAGACAATGGTTTGTAAAGCGAAAAATAATGAGCCAAGCCCATTTCTACAAGATTAAAAGTTTGATGCAAGATGGCTTTTAAATTCTTAAAAGTTTTTATCTGTTAAATGAACCTAGAACTTTACTTTTATTGAACTAACACCGTCTATGTTTACTAGTAGATAAAAGCTGGGGTGTTAGTTTATGAATTTAAATAATGGATAAAAAATCTTGACTCCGCATAATAATTTTTAGAATTGCAGTAAAACCTACGTTAATAATTTATTACATCAAAATATTTGATTTCGACAATTTTCAGAGATTTCTTTTGCTGAAATATATGAAAGATATTTGCCGACTTGTATTTGCGTAAACAGAGTGTGGATCAACTTACAGGAAATAGCGACTGTTTCCATCAAGAATGGAACACGCAACGAACTGCTAGCTATTTAGGGTTTTCGGTTCTAAGTTATGGGAAATAAAAGCCGTAAATCAAGAATAAGGAACTCAAATACACAATAACCATAACAATAATACTTACTAATTGTCACTTTTATAATCATGTCACAACTATTAACTCCTAAAATGCCGCGTGACATAAGCACTGGATCACGGAATTTTTAAAAAAACCAATCGCCTGCCTCAAATGTTTGTTTACACCAAAGAACATGAGGAGAATTTCTTCGGTTAAACTCTATTATCTAAAATTAAATGCAATAGTGCGGATATTTAATTTAAAGCGAAAGTATGCCTTACAAGTTCATTTCATGGCTTACACTCTGCCGGACTTCTTTTTGAAATTAAAGTTGGTTGCTTAAGAACTTTTCCTTTCGTTTCATTGATATGAAATAAGGGTATACACATGTATCCTACACATGAAATATGAATACACGCGTATGTTCTTCGGTATGAATGTACAGAATATACATATGTGTGTATTCCATACATGAAATATGAATAAGCATGTATATTCTTACATATTTCGTTCCTGTGAAGTAAAATGTACATGTTTTGCTTCATATATTAATTTACATCTAAATTTTATATTCTAAATTTATTATTTGCCTTAATTGATATGAAATTAATTAGTTTTATATATAACATATACATATGCATTATTTCATGCATATGGAATTTACATGAGACGAAATATATTTGTAAGACATGAATTCAACAGGGAAACAGAAAATTACTTAAAAACAATAAATAAATTTAGCCTTTCTAATATAAAAAGTATTAAATATGATATATGTGTATATTCTTTGCTAAAGACGATCAAAGACAAGACGATTTTTCACATGTCTGAGTCGGAAACGATATATTTAATCAAACCTTAGTAAAAATATTAATAGAAACTGACAGTATTGATCAAAGAATGCATGCTTTTTCCGATCGATTTCAAATAATTGACTTGATATCGATTTCTTTGCAATGTATTAAAAAAGAAAAAAAAGTCGCATATGTAGCTAATACAGTCGAGAATTTCATTTTCCTTGCAGTATTCTTAAGTAAATGTAATCAAAGTTACAAACATTTTTCACAGAAAATGTAGCTGACTAATAAGGAAAAGATGGTTACTACACAGTATTATTTCTCTACTAAAGTTACAAAATGACTATTAATAATTATTACTAAAATTTGCCTACTAAGCCAGAAATGTTAAAAAATGAAATGTTTAAAGCAAATAAAAATCGATGGGGAAAATGACTATCAAGAATTTCAATCACAAAACGTTTTAAAATTATTACACAGTGTATAAAGACATTGAGAATTTTAAATATAAATACTGCTGTTAGCAATAAGAAAGCCGTATACAACTGAATAAAATGCTGAATTATTAGGAATACGTGCAAATTTATTTATCGTATTTTTAAATGTAAAAATATCTTAAGATATTTTGTTACTTCAGCACTGCAAAGTGCATGAAGGCCATCTGCCTAAGGGAACAAACGTCTTCATGCAGGTCTTTTTTAAGGGAAACTGGCTCGTATTCACGTTATACGGTGAAAGTAAAACCTGCATGGAAACCTTTCACCTAGGGTAAAACCAATGTCGAATTCCCACTATTCGGCAGTCTTAAACCACTCGGCCACAGTTGTTCAGTGAAACAATTTAACTTATGCGAAGAAAAATTCAGATCTTGGAAGCACATACAATTGAGTAAAATAGTTAACTTTATTAAATGTCATAGTTATTTTACTCAACAAAGGGGGAAAAAACTTATGAAATTCTCGTCGACTGAAACGATTAATATTAAAAGTAATGATGTGTTATCGAATCTTTCGTAAACTTTCAGAATGCTCTTCGAGATCGATTGGGAAACTTCTGAAATCAAGATTTGTTACTCCAACCATTGCTGTTCTTAAATTATTTATTAAACATTACACTAATTAATGGCAGTAGCTATCCTTTTATTATTAAACACAGTGCTATTATTCGTCAGTGTTAGTATCATCGTGAGTTTCTTATTAAATATCGTATCATCAATATGATATCGTTGTACCAAGCCAAAAGCAGGAATCTGCAGAATCGTTGCTTGAATAACAATTATATTACGCAAAATAGTCTTTTTTAAATGCATTTCTCTTATTTAATGTATTGCAAGAAATCAGGAAAAAAAAGGCTATAAAATTAATGTAAGTGAAAATCATTAAAGTTCAGAATCATTGTTTTGGTGTACGGCAAACAAATATCATGCACGATATATGTAGCGGCAAAACATTTAATTATTAGCATTGTGTTATCTGTATTAAATTAATAAACAATTAATTAGCATTGTGTTATCATCTACATTAAAATTCTTCATTTCACAGAATAAGTAAATAAATATGTTTCATCAAACTTTACTAAAATATAAAATACAATTCACTACATCTAGTACATCGGATCCACAAACTACTGAATAAGTGTACTTTCTTTTTATAATCTTATTATACAATAAGCGCTTGAGTAAAATTTAACAAAACGTTATTTACATGTAATTATTTACCATAATTATGTAAAAAGAACAAGGTTAAAATTTTTCAGTTAAAAACAAATTGTACTTACTTAAATATTGCCAAGGAATAGATGTCACGTTGAGTGTATGGGTTCTTTTCACAACAAACCGCAGCGCCTCGGAAGTTTTGTATTTATAGGTAAGGAAGGTGAAACGTGCCTTCACCGGTTTTCGAGACCTTCCGTCGCCAAATTTCGCCGCACCTCTCGCTCAAAACTAGACAAGAAGGTAAGGTTTATCATTTCATTGAAGCGCCAAAACACGAACCTTTCGCTCTCATTGAAAACATCCCCAGGGTAGAAAAAGAGGTGAGTTAGGAAAGACTGTTGATGAAAGAGAAACTCGGTTTCTGACAGAAATGACAAGCGTGAAATATAATAGAGATACATCACGAATGCTTTCGTAAACTTTAGAATGTTGTTTTTTGAGAATCTTTTCAATGGAAGACTTTGCCGAAACTTGAAAACATTAAGCTTTCAGATCCTTACTGTGTCTTATTTATTAAATATTACGTGCTCATTAATGCTAGCACTTTATTATTCGTACCGTAACCCTTATTTCCATCTGTTAGTCAGCAACAAACAATTTTATAGGTGCATTATATATCTAATACATATATATATATATATACTGATATATATATATATATCACTTCTATCACTAAAATTAATATACTGTACTTCATATAATATATTATTATAGAATATTTTACCTGAAGTTTATTTAAATCCCAGAACACAAACTATACAATCCTTAACTACTTCAAAACCTGTTAATAGCTGAGTGAGTTAAACCGCTATCTCGAATATTTGTTGACACCCGAATCTACCTACTTAAAAGATGTCTTCTTGAAGGAGTTTCTAAGCGAAACTGCATCATACTCACGTTACACTTTTGAGAAAACCACTAACACATCCATGCAGCCTGTTGTTTCGGCAGGACTTGATTGGTTTGTTTATATCATGACAAAGTACGGGAATGTTGTCAAGGGGAGCGTTGCTTTCGTGAAGGATTTCTAACGGAATTTAGCTCTTGTCCCCGTTACACACGGGAAACTCTCTAAAAGCTTTGAACCTGGATGGAAATACCAGTGTTTAGCAATCTTAGCCACTCGGGCGAGCGGTAAAATCGCTCAATACTGGTACCTAGTTCAAATCCCGACGTAAGGGCTGGTTGCATAAGAGTTTTCGAGATTTTTCGTCATATGGTAAACAATAAGGCCGTTGAACACTGGTAGTTCAACCTGGGTTCAATATCAGGCGAATGGGCTAGCTGCATGAGGTGTTTTCGTGATTTTCCAAATGTATAACATCGATACTAGCCAGTTTTTCTCAGAAACTCCTTTATTAAGGCATCACTGGCAAATATCCCTCTCGTGCTTTTCTGTAATCAAAATTTTAATTTTGATTAAAGGAAAGCACGAGAAGGATATTTGCCAGTGATGTAAATACCCTTATCCGAGTCGTATTTCAGGCCCACCAGCGGCCGAGCGGTAAAGACGCTGAACACTGGTAGTTCGGTCCGAGGTTCGAATCCCGCGAACGGGCTGGCTGCATGGGCGTTTTCGTGGTTTTCCCCATGCGTAACGTGTATACGAGCCAGTTTCCCTTAGAAAGTCCTCCACGAAGGCATCCCTCCCTTTAGGCAGATAGCCCTCGTGTGCTTTGCCATAATTGAATAACCTAACCTAACCGAGTCGTATTTACATTACACATATGTCGTATCCGAGTTGTATTTGCATTACACATAAATACCCTTATGTGTAATGTAAACACGACTCGGATTCTTTAAAAAAGCCCTTCATGAAGGCAGTTCTTCCGTTTGGTAAATAGCTTTATGTGCATAGTATTTGAAAAGAGTTTTAATTTTAAAACCTTGAGTATAATGTGAAAATAGCATCATCTTTATAAATTCCACTTCAAAGATTTATTATTTCTTTATGCCATACGACATAAACACGTGACAGGAATACATCATCTAAGTACTTCACGGCCAACCATACATTGATCATTAAAAAGATTGAAATCCATCATCGTACGAGTTTTCCCTAATAATAATAATTATAATACTACTTTAATCAATAATAATAATTATAATAATCCTTTTGATTATTCGCCGCTGTTAAATATAAGCTTTGTCTAAGCTATGTCAATGTTCATTGTATGCCTGCGTTGATCAGATGATTGAAAACTCTGTGCAAGTGACAAAAGTCTACAGTGGTTAGTGAGGTTGACTGTTGTACCGAAGGGCCCGGGCTCGAATCCCGAAGAAGGCGTGGATGTTTGCAAGCATACATCCCTGTGCGGCATTCAAAACACACGAGTCTAAATTACCTCGAGATGTT